>JAVJIF010018434.1:0-59531 GCA_038442645.1 Agave tequilana
TTGAATGACTTAATATTGAATTTGAATGGGAAGGATTTATCTCCATACTTCATAACTGACCCAAGACGCTCTCTATATTTTTATTAAAGACTTTCGAAAAGATTTCTAAAATAATTTATTTCTAATTCAAGCACAGTTTAGGCTATTCAAATAGAAAATGCTCTTCGTTAAAGTTGACCAACATTCATATAGTGTCTAAAAACAAAAAATAAATGAAAATTTACTTGTTTATGCATTAAGTAGCATAAAATGAACTTTTGTAAGTAGTATGTTGCCTAGGTCGATGGTTCAGTAATATTCTTGGTTCGAACGTTTGATCATGATCTAAAATTTTTTATACAAACTTTTGTTAGTTAGGTTTCGGCCATTCTAGTCTATTAAACTAAGGCCTTGCTTTTTCCGTCGTTCATTTTGTGCTACTCCCTTGGTAATGACTGCTTATATTCACTCGACTCTTGTGTTGTAGACACTCTAGATGGTTCAGATCAATTTCTACAGAGTGGTTTTCAATTTTATTTTAGGGTCATTGAATTTGAATGTGAAAGATTTGCTTCTAAATCCTTCTCGATGGGGCTTGGTCTACCTTCTCTCCCCATCCATATATGTACATAAGTCTAATTAAATAAAAAGATAAATAAATAGCTTTTGTCACAGTATCTCTAGTAACTTCAAATGGGTAGCAACATTATAAGATCTTCGATGCATGCTAGGCTGAAGCTTGAGTTATACAAATCTGAAAAAGAAAATGCATGGTATTGTGGGATGAGGTAGACGCTTAGTAAATAAATGAATTATATCAAGTAATTATATAACCGAAGCATAAAAGATGGAGGAATTTTTAATAGTCAATTGGTAAATAAGATCCAATAATACAAATAATTAAGAAAGACAAGTGGAAGAGAACAATCTAATGTCACGAACTATGGAATGCTTATGTTTGCGCACCATGGAACGGTCCAAACACTATGCAAAAAATTTCATGCAATGGGTTTGTTCGACCGAAATTAGGCAACATCATGTCTCCTGATTCTGCTATAACTTGTGCTTGGGTGGTTTTACAAGGTCAAGCAGGTGGAACTAGGATCTTTTCTATGGGCTAACTAACAATACAATATCGAATATTCTTTTAAAAATTGAAAAAAGTAAAAGTATTTTGTCTTACACAAGTTCAAAATCTCAGAATCAGAATCAGCTCGCAGTTTTAGGTATCAGAATCGGCCATATCATCATGCTGATATTGGTCTAGATTAAAAGAAATTTTAAAAAAATAATAAATATTTAAATTTTTTTAGATATTAGTAGCATTTTGACATATTTTTTTAAAAATAATTGATGAAATTTGACTCACATTTGGACAAAATATTACCATACAAAGCAATTGGGATAAATAATAGGGTATTTATAAAGACATTACAATACAATTACTCTAACAAACAAATTATATTTTACTTAATATATTCATAACAATTAGTTTCTAATCATTTTCTACATTTTCTAAAATTAATTAGTTAATTACATTCATGACAACCATTTTGTAACAAAAAATTAACAATTTGTTTCTAAAAAGTAAGTTTAAACAATAATATAACAAACAAATGTATAAATCTAACAAACTAATTATATTCCACTTAATTATATTAATGACAACCATTTTTCTAACCATTTTTTAACATTCCTAAATAAAAACATTGTTGCTCATTTTCTAACCATTTTAAACATTTTTTTCTAACAAATAAAGTTTAAAAAAACAATTAATCTAAGAAATATTCATTCGATTAGTTATCAATTTTTATTTTTTCTTAAAATTCTCTCTTTTGGGGATTGTTGGCTAGAGATGAGCATTTATAATCTTTAGTAAGAGTAAGCATATGATTTTTTAACTCGAGAATATTCATTTACTAATGTGGCACAAAAGCGAAATAAGATTTCACGGTACTGCTTTTGGTGCCGGGTTAAAACACCTATGAAATTCAAGTAAAAGTGCATAGTCACTATCAATTATTTAAAATTTTACGCTGCAAAATCGAGAAGATACTGCTGAATTTGGTGCAGTTTGAAAATAATTGTGTTGGAATCGGCTCGAATCAGAATGAAATCAGCTGATATCGTCCGATTCTGGCCTATTCCAACCCCAATATCGGCCGATTCTAACTGATTTCATTTGATTCTGATTAAATACCACTGATTCTATCTTGCTGTTGTCCGATTCTGTACGAAATGGTTGATTCTTCGAACCATGGTCTTACATAACCAATCATATGTCGTGTTAATTTTTAAAAACCTTAGTTTCTCCATTGCATTCTACATTCGACAAGTTCTGTTGTCTATTACTAGAAAGATAAATAAAGAAGCATTACATAATGCGAAAGAGATTAATTACTGAGATAATAACAAAATTAAATAAACTTTAGAACTTATTCTAGTAAAAAAAGGTTACCTTTCAATGTGAACTAAATAATCTTTTGCAAGAATGTCTTCTCCTTTGTGTCCCCAAATCAAAGAGAATAAAGGAGGAAAGTGTTTGTCTTTCTCTCCTAGACTAGTAATTTGGGATTAAAAATTTGAGAGTAAGGTCGATGATCTGATTGTTTAATAGAGAAATAAATAGTCTAGTTAGTGGTAGGAATTATAGGTTTATTCAGAAACTTAGGCTCAGTGAAGTTAAGCATACCCTAAAGAAGATGAAAAGTTGGAGAGTTGTAGGACTAGATGATATTCCTGCTTAAGTTTGAAGGGTCTAGGAGATATGGGCTTAGTATTGTTAATTAAGTTCAATGAAATTATAGATACTAGGAACATGCCACGCGAATGGATGATTTGCACCTTGGTATTTGTATATAAAAATTAAAGGAGACATAAGTTGCTCAAACTATCATGGGAAAATTTATAAGTGGGTTTTAGAAAAGAAAAAAGTATCTAATTGGTATATTGTTTTGATTAAAGATATGTATGATGATGGAGTGTTAGCTAGAGTGAAGCATCAGAGGGAAGACTGAGAGGTACCCTATCATTACATGTTTACACCAAGGACTCATCATTATGTCCTTGTCTCTTTGCATTAGTGAGGAATGAACTTACAAGGCATATTTAGAGTGAAGTCTCATGATGCATGTCATTTATTGATATATTATTAGTTGATGAGACTAGAGAAGAATAATTCTAAACTAGAAGTTGGAGAGAAATTTGAAATCTAATGATTTAGAATTCGTAGAACGATAACTCTATATATGGAATGTAATAGAACTGAGCAAATAGTACAAATTAATGGTAAAAAAAAAAAAACCCTCAGAGTGCTCATTCTTGTTATTTGGGATCAATCATTCATCAAGACGATGGAATTAAGGATGTGATTCATAGAACCAATGCGAGATGGTTAACGTAGAGTGTTCCTAATGTTTTATGAGATTGTAGAATGCCCATGAAATTGAAGGAAAAATTCTCTAGGATGGCTATAAGATTTTCTATGCTCTATGGTTTTGAATGTCAGATAATTAATAAACATGTCCAAAAAAATGAGTAATAGAAATGGGACTGCTAATATGCATGAGTCGAAATATACTAAGAGATAGAGGTTACTCTTATTGAGGATAAAATGAGGGAGAATTGTGATATGATTTGGGCTCCTGGAATGTAGGTAAGTGCGCCAATTAGAAATAGTGATAGGATCGTGGTTAATGTGGCAATAAGGACTAAAGGAAGGCCTAAAAAAACTTAGATGGAGGTAATAAAAATGATATGCTAATACTTTAAGTTACTTAGGAGATGAACGTTATGAATGGAAAAAAAAAGATTCATGTAATTTAGCCCAGATGAATCTTGGTTGCTGTAGGATGACAATTGATTTGGACTTGAATGTGTCAACTTTGTGAAGATAGTTATCAGAGATGGAATCCATCATTGTCAAAATTAATTTGAATTTGGATGAGATAAAACTATTAGAAATAAAAATTTAAGATAGAATTTGTCTAAATTGAGATAATAATATAAGATAGAATTTATCTAAGTTGTTTGAATTTAATGCTTTGAAAATTAGATATAAGCCTCAAATTAATGGACCTATCAAATCATAACTAATTCATATCGCTTACCTTGAATAACTAAATAAAAAGAAAACATGAACACTGAAAATTGGTGGGTCTCGATAATCAAGAGCCAATCAGGTTTCTTTTTCATTCTGACGCACAATACAAAACAATCGAGATTTTTATTTCTTTTCTCCCTCGAGGTTGGGCTACAGAATGTGGTTTTTTAGTTAGGGTTGATGGGCTTGTGGGAACTACAGTGCATAATAATCCTAGAGTGCTGCAGAACTAACACCTTTTCTTGGCTTTTACTTAAGTTCCAAATAACATCTTTATTGTTATGAGAAGTGCATGTTATGAGCCTAAACAATGAACAATGATAGATTCATGTATAACATGTAGGAATCACAAACAAGGCGGGTTAGGTCAAATTTGATTTAACCTGACTCCCGACCCACACCCAAAACAACCCATTGTTTAACGGTGTCAAGGACCTGATGAATGTCCATCAATATGAAGGGTAGTTGACCCTACTTGGGTAACTCATTGCTGTCTTAAAAAGCAGCCAAGGCCACCTCAGTCGCTAGACCACTTTGCTTGGGGCCTAAGCACACCCATTGAGTGCTATTAAAAAAGATAGGCTTTCCTAGTGCCCTGTTGTCATTGTCAGGGTCTCACACTGCTGTTGGAGGGCTCCAAGTCGTGCTGTGGTTTTCTATCGTAGTGCCTCGCCTGCCATCGCTAGTCTCCACTGCGAGGGGAGAGAAAGTGATGAAAGAGTTAGAAAATCGAGCCCTCGCTATATCAAAGGAGCTGGTTTGGGTTCAAACCCGCTTTTGGATAAGTTAAACCACATTCCTCACTTTTCTATACTAGCAACGGATTTTGTAAAAGTTTAAAACACATTCCTCACATTTCTCAACTAGCAAGGCCGGGTAGAGGCAAGGGTGGTGGAAAGAGACTAGAGTAGGCTGCCAGAGCTCTTTGACAACAACCTGAGGCATTATTAATGGCCGCTGAGGACCAGGTAAGCTGTAGGTTCACTTTTTTTAATTTATTAAACAGTTTTCTGCTTAGCCGGCTAGGCATTGGGAGCTTGGTCTGCCCTTGCCTTGCTGAGTGCTACTTAAAGCACTGTAACGTATAACAGACATGCTAGGTTAAGTTTGAGTTAACATTGATTTGGCAAGGTTTTTTCTTTCTAAAAGAAATTATGTACAAGTTAGGATCCAAGCGCGCAAAATAGGCAACAAACATTCATTTCACACACTAACCTTTGAAGCCTCTGGATTTTTTTTTCTCAAATGTATAACATTGCATATACTTGTGGGCAATTGTTGGGTTATTTGGACCTAGACCCTATCCTGACATGTTTAAGAAACGGTTAATTTCGGTTGTATGATTATGAAGCATACCCATGTATCTCATCTAATTCTACATGAGTAATAGCACATCATGAAAAAGAGTGAGGAAGCAATGCTACTATACATAGTGCCTGCAATGACAAATCAATTATGGTGATGTTATTAACAGTTGAGATTTTCAAACTTCTCCCAAGGAATGATTCCATAATTAACAAGGTATAGATAATTCATGAAAGGAAAGACAATGGGAATCCATTTGGATGATCTGAATTTATACTACCAGATATTGTTGCAATTGAACACTGGTTGTAGCCTACTGGCTCCAGTGACACTTTCAAGCTCCATTGATATCATCTTACATACAAACATAAGATAACATCACATTCAGCACCCACCATATTGCATGGACACGGATGCGATAAAAGCACTATTATAAGCGGATGCGCAAAATCTAAAGAAACCTAGGATATAGATACATTATGGATTCAACAAAAAAATAATGTGTATATTATATATAAAGATTTATAATAAGGCGTGATATAATCCGGAGGTTTAATAATAAATTATATGAATGCATTTCTGATAATTCTAAATTCCCAACCATAAGCATAAAACTAAACACTGTTCGGCCCAAGCTAGCTCAAGACCAGACACATATTGGAGGTGTCAGATATGTATCCACTGACTTTGTGGCACATATCAGCGCAAATGTGTGTCAAACACGGATAAGACAGCCTCCAATGTGTGTCAATGCACCATAATGCACCAGTTTTAGCTACAAATCACTGGAGCAAATCACAAGCAATAAGATGCTTCAATCTTTTTTATTCATATTTTCAATATTTGTTATTTCTACTGGCTTCTATCACATTCGATCATAAATTGGGTTGTGTTGTATTCTGCAAAATTTTGAGATTCTGCAAAACTTTCATTCCTAAATGAGTTTGTAATGCCTGTGACTATACTAGTTACGGATCATTGTGTTAGATATGGATACATGGAACCAATCCAACTTGGATTCAACTTGCTAGTAATCCAATCTGGATCCAAACTCAAAATCAAACAACTGAGCTATTATCTTGACTAAAGATAAAAGAAAAGCTATTCTGGAAAGAAACCTTACTACCAAAATTTCTGTAATTGAAAATCCAAATCCAAGTGTAAAAGTAAAAGATCTTAAATTTAAACTCATGAAATCCATCATCTATGATAATACCCAGCTTGTGGCAAGTCTTAAGTCAAGAAGTCATCAAATAATACACTGATTGTCATTCTATAAAAATTAAGATTCATAAATACTAGTTTGATTCTTTCTTATCTCCTATTTCATCTTTAGAGGTTTGGACTCAACAAAGAGTCTTCCTGTCTTTCCTTTTATTCTCTCATACTCTCTCTCTAGCAAGTTTATGATGGTAAGAAAAATATAAGGACTAGCCTTATACTTGGTATTTACCGAGGAAGCAATGAGCTCAACCATTTGCCAAATTAGTAAATTACCCATATCTTAACCTAGTTATTATAATAAGACTAAGCACATTAAGATGATAAAATAGTGAACCAAATAGATTAAGCATTATATTTATGATAGGACAATATGGGGTTTCTCATAATTGACAAAATTGCACGTGGGCACTAAAGCAATTCCAATTTATATGAGGTTCTTGATTAGTCCCTAGTCTACATTAAGTTAATGTTGAGTTAATGGAATAATGGGTTTTACAATGACCAATGGTTTTGATTGCATCCTCAAATTTTCTGAAAGTTTATATGATATATTCTAATTTTGGGCGACGATGTCTTTTGCTTCAATAGTTAATTTGTGCATACATGTTATCACATGTCCGGTATCCTTGTAGTTTCATAATTTTCTACACTGTAGTATGGAACCATAGGATCATGTACCTTAAGATATTTGGGCAGAGCTTGCACAATCATTGAATGAGCTGCTAGAGTAATGTGATGTTCATAGACCTTTGGAGGGGATCTGCAATCAACTTCTTGGATTTAGGTGCCAAAGAAATATGCTTTAATAACTGCACTTGTTAGGTATATGAACAACTTAAAATCACAACATCTACATCTTTGTATCTGACTTTTTTTCTATACATATATGTTCATCTAGTGTTTCTTGTGCCTCTCATTGCATTATGTTCATGCCAATCTTCCCTTGTACAATAACTACGTATAGAGAATCTCTTGTCAACTTAAGTTCATTTGTATATTGATTGGACATCTTGTGAATCATCTCTCTTTCTCCCTGATACATGTGTGCATGTGTGCGGATAACCTTCTCTATTCGATAACTAGTAAAGAATCTCGGGTCCTTGCATATATCTCAATCTAGATTGGACATTTTGCAAAAACACGTATTTTATTCTTGTGCATGTGCATGTGTATATGCATACATGCATGCCTGCGCAAAGAAGATAGAGAAAGGTGAGAGATGAGAGATGGGATCGTTCAAAATCTATAGTGAGATGAGTTGTATGTATCTTAATTTGTACAGATTGGCCTAGATGGTGTTGGTCATCCATAAGAATGGTCTTTAAATTAATTTATGAGGGGAACAACTATCTTCTTTGTGACTAGAGTGTTATAACACCTTTCGAAAGTTTTAACTTAAATTCAGAGAAAGATATTTGATAATCATATTTTGTTTATGGGTTGAGATTTATCATTAATTGACGTACGTTTATGTTCTGAAATTTTTTATTTGTATTCATTGCAGACGTACTGTAAAGACATACCCAAGTATGCTCCTGCACAGTTCTATATTGACAATGTACTTCCAAGGATCAAAGAGAAGAAGATTATGGCCCTTAAGCCATTTGTTGATAGGTTGGGTAGGTCATGCTTTTGCCTCTTGACTCCTCTATAATAGTATCAAGTAATGTACAAAATTGCTGCTTCAGGACTTCTTTTCATTTTTTTTATGGTCAGTAATCAGACCCATCTTTATGCCAATCATTGTTTAACCTTTGACTTTTCTGTATTCTCAGGTACGATAATGTTCCTGCTGAAATAAATCGGCTTAGGTGCAGGGTCAATTACCACGCCTGAAATTTTTACCAGAGATAGAAGAATGGCTGGCCTACTTGCATCAAGAATGAGAAACCGCACTAGCAGCCCAAATCCTTACATGTAACCAACTGTTGACTTTTTTCTTTCAGCTCATCTAGCCAAAATTTATCATTTCTCTATGTAATTCTATATTGCAGCCTAAGTACTTGGTTCCTTTCATTTAGGGCACTCCATTTGAGGTTTGAAAAGGGAATGGTAGGTCTTTCCTTCTGTGATTTTGTTGGGACAAGAGAGGAGAAAGCAATGATGGCAGCATATAGGCAGAAGGAATGGCCTAGGCGGTACAAGGTGGTTAAAAAACTCTAAAGTTCTTGGGCATGTGGCTTCATTTAGAAATAACATATTGAATGGTTGATATGCTGCTTGTTGCAATGTGTTGGATGCAGAATGGATCTCATCTTTGGCAGCTAGCGTTGCAGAAGAGAAAAGAAGGACGTTGCCCTCTTGAGCCAGGGAAGTAGCTGTTATCCTAAGGGCGATGGGATATCCTAAAGAACACAGATATATGTTGCTTCTGGGCAGGTTTATGGTGGACAGAACAGGATGGCTCCTCTGAGAAATATGTTCCCAAATTTGGTAACATCTTTTCTTCTCTTTATAACAGTTGATCAGCATTACTCAATATTATTGTGTTCACACTCTTTATAATGTTATGTATTCTCTGGCTCTTTGTTACACCTTAGCATTCAATAGAATTCTGAATAGCAGATCTTTCATCTTTCCCCCTCTTTTCGGACTTTTTCTTATTATAGGAGAATTTTTTGACGTTTAAACTGCATGATCAGTGGAGATAGGTTTCCTGACTCGCCAACTGATCTTATAGGATATATAGTAAGCTCCTCTCTTGTTCCTGGTTTCACCCATCAGGATTTGGCACCAATTCAAAGTGTTTGTTGACATCTAGTCATGAATCAATAAGATAAATACATTGACTTTCCAACTGACCTTATAGGATATATAGCAAGCTCTCTCTTGTTCATGGTTTTCACTTATCTGAAATTTGGCACAATCCCAAGGGTTTGTTGTCATCGAATTTGGTTGATATTTCCATGGAGATTTGTGTCCCATAGCTGATCCTGTTTTGATGTGCATAGAAAAGGTAATTTTAGATATAAACTAGTTAATTACTGCACCCTGTCTAAGCCAAACATTTTTGTTTAGGGTGCCTTTGAAACCAGGGTATGGTACCTGCCATGTTATGGTGTTGAAAACTTCCTAATTTATTCACTGATTGAGAAAATGGTTGAACCTTGGGAAAGATCAATTGGGCTTCGGATTGTTTCAATTTTGATAATATGTACCTTGCATATCTCATTGGAGGTTTATTGTATTTCATATGAGGTTCTAAACACCTATTTGAATTACATTGAAATGTTTATCTGCCTCTGGGTTTTTCTTTCTAACAGTATTTGATAAATTCTGATGTTTCAAGGGGTGCTGAAATGATGCAATTTCAAGTAGTTTTTAAGTATATGAAAGGGGCCAGATACATGTTAGGAAAATAGGGTTAAAAAAGAGACACCGAGGGTTAAATGTCTTTAAATCCTTCAGAGTAGCGGATATTACTCCTCACCTTGTACAGCAAGCGTAGTGAATAATCAACAATCTCAGCTGCACCCCCACCTACCAACGACACGTGTGCACATGCACACAGCTGGAATGATCACTGCCTTGCTACAGGGTGGTCACTTCAATTGGGCCTTATCCTGGGATCATAAATGCCACTTTGGGCTGATGTCCAAGGGAATGACATTCTGCCTTATCAAAGTGGGTTATGCCAAACAGTTGCAAGCAAATTCTAATTCTGCCCCTCTGATAAATCATGAGGAAGCCCTGCTTTGACTAGCATAAGAAGCAAGGATGAGCATGTCCCACTGATTGAAGTGCTAATTAAGAGGTTAAAAAAAGCATGTAACATGTGTTCGCAAAGAGACCATGCTGGTCAGACCTATCCTTAGCTGGATCATTTTGTGCTTCTCCATGGATTTTGTTCCATGATGGAAAAAAGAGAGCACTACTAAGTGTGTGGGCACCTACATATCTAAATGAATTATGATGTGAAACGGTGTATGCAAGCGAATCAAAAATCAGTGATATGATAAATTTTGTTACGTTTCACCAACTATTATGATCTTGGGTAGGAAAATAATTAAAACAAATAATGCAGGATGATGAATTTAACAAAATACGTAATAACAGTGGTACCTTCGAAATCTAAAATATACTGATGCAACAAATCAGCTACGATAGCAAAGCTTGTATAATCAATATTATGATCTGCAAATACAATGTAGCAGATGCACACGAACTCACAATATAGTGGCAACAGATTAACTTATAAAATATTAGGGGCGGTTGTCAACCATAAATAAATAGACCGTGTTAAGAAGATTTACCTACTGATGATTACAGATATATCTCAGACTGTAGTTGGTACTGATGTGTAGAGCTTTTCGTCACGATCGTAACGGAACCAAGATCGCCTGAAACAGAGTCCGAATGCAAAAGTTACGGCCCACAAATAAAGTAGGGTCGCTAACGGGTCTATTTTTGATAATGGGTCTGGATCCGATTGAAGCTTGTTTCTTCCTTCTTTGAAGCAACAAGATGATGCTGGAGATAGTGCTGATGGGTAATGTTGCATCGTCGGAGGAGGCGGCGACGTTAGTTTTGTTGGAGGAGATGAGATCAATGGGTTGTTGGAGGTTTCTTAGGTTCCTTTGGATGGATTGTAGAAGAAGAAAGAAGAATAAAGAGTTAGCGTTTGCTGTTGATGGCTTTTTGTGGAGAGGGAGAAAATAATTGTTGATTTTTTCTAGGATTTGTTTGCAGGTGAAAGGAATAAGGAGAAATTAGATTAATTTATTTGAAGGAGTTATGAAGTAATACTAAAAAATATGAGAGAAGTTAAATCTCACAATAAAATTTATCAAAATTCTTCATTGCTCATTGTTGGTACAATAGGGCGTTTATATAAGCTTTTATAAATTGAGTCCAACTAAAACTCAAACTCGTAATCTAATAGAATTACAATCCCAAAACTCAAAATACTAAAATAAAAAACTAAAAAAACAAAAAAAAATATGAGAAAAAATCTCAAATCCTTCTACGATTTCAACTTGGATTAGGACTTCTTGGATTCATCTCTTCGGTTCTTTCATCTTGAATAGATGTCTGCATCATTCTCCCGGGTGGGAGAAACTCGACTTCGTCGAGTTTAGATGGATTAGGTCTGCCATGCTGCACTGGATCAATCCGTTGCAAATCACCTCGATTTAGCTGTGAATCAACAGTCGGTGCTTTCTTTTACAGCGGTTTAAGTACCTGTGAATTCCCACCAGTTTTGGTGGTGATAATCTCATCCTCTAAAATTTTATCAACCGTCTCTGTTGTAATGGGATGAGTATCTGGGAGTGAGGTAAATGAGGGTCTCTTAAAGAATGGCTTAAGGGAAGGCTCAACAATCAAGGGGCTGCAATCAAAACTCTTGTAATCCACTAGATCATTAACATTAAAAGTACAACTAATATTTTAATCTCTAAGAAGATCTATAACATAAGTATTGCAATTCAGTTTATTCAAGATCTTGAAAGGCCCAGCATCGCGGGCATGCAACATTTTAACAGTTCCAAAAGGAAGCTGTTTCGGATAAATTCGAACCATTACATAGTCGCCTACATTAAAATTTTAAATATTTTTCTACTGTCGCTCGTACTTCACATTGCTCCATTAATTTTTATCACTGATCTCTTTGTGTAGTTTGTGCACGTGTTTATGTGATTCAAATGCAGGTGTAGGCTCGAATGCTTTGTAGTGAGATGATGTCGGTACTAAGGGAGGTAGTGATTTGCGGACATGATATGCAGCTTAGGGGCGATAGAGAAGAAACAATAGCAATGAAATGTGGAGTTGGTGGAGTTGGCAGCAAAGCCAAAGTGGACATTTGCTGGGGCCGTCCAGTCGGATCTTAAGGGTAGTAGCTTAATCTGCTTACCCTCGTGCTCAAATTGACACATGTTGGATCGACCGTAAATGGTGACATTTTTGTTAAACAATCATGCTCTACCTAGTATAAGTTGACCCCATTCATGGTGATCATATCACACCAAATCTTATCTTTATAATGATTGAAACTGACTGGAATAAGACATCGCTGTTTGACATCAAGTGTTGTGGAGTCAATCTAAGACACTTTGAATGGGTGAGGGGTATAATCTCTTATCTAAGATTTTCACAAAGCCTGGACGATATGCATGGATACAACTTTCACTGTCCACAATCACCTTACCACTCTTGCATCCAATCTTGGTGAACGTGTGAAAGGTCGCAGTTTCTTCTCCAATCGTTCTTTCTGCTGGTGGAGAGGGAACACATTTGATGACAGAAAAATGGGTAGACGGTGTTGGCCTAATGCAGTTGAGACCAACATCATCGCTTGATGATTCGTCGTCAGTTTCAACATCTGGGTAATAGGTATACTCATCAGAATCTGACTCAGTGCTTCGGTGGGTGTTCCATCTATATGGTGATTTTGACAAGATTAGGCCAACTGATGGTTAAATGTCCATAACCTTGGCATTTATAGCACTTGGTTGTGAACTAACTCTGGAGGAATCGGGGCCCTTGTTTCTGTTGTTCGCTCAAGACTCCTACCCTTGATGTCATCCCTATGTGAAGGAGTTGGGTACTAGACCTATGGGTTGGGAAGGTGGAGAAGGTTTAGGCACTAAAGTCCTATAATCGTAACTCTTTGAAGTGTTATTGGTCCTAGCGGAATCTAAATCTTGGACTAAGGTATACACTGCCTCTAACTCGTAAATCCTCTAGCTAACAGTTTAGTTTGTAGGTCATCTCTAAGGCCGACTCTGAATCTAGAAAGAATCTAAGTTTCACCTTCTTTATGGAGGGTACTGCATCTGATGAGCAATTCATCAAATTTCTCGACATACTTTCTTTGCAGATTTGTTATCCTGAGTGTGTTGGTGCCATTTGTCCATGAGACGAGCACTAAACGATAGTGACAATACTTTGTTTCTAACTCTTCTTTCATTCTATCTCATGTGTCAATTGGTGGTTGACCTTGGGATGCACGTCTGTTTTCTAGGTTGGTCAAATACTGACTAGCTGGAGACAGTTTCATTGCAATGTACTTAACTTTTCTACACTCAGTAAGTTCGTACCACAGTGAAGTATCTATCTAGTTTAGGGTGTCCAGTTTATGAAAAAGTTGTGGGTCGTGACGTCCCTCAAAGTTGGGAATATCAATCTTGATGCTTTTCAGATATTGAGCATCGGGATTGAATGTGTTTTGGTGTTACGTCGGTTGTTTTTCGTGGAGGTTTGATCGCGCGTGGACTCACACTTTGGTCAACCTTTCATCGAATGTCTTAAGGGTATCTAACTTGGTATTTATTTCGGCTAACATGACGGTAATCTATTGGGAATCCATTGGGGGTGGTGTGAGATTCGCTAGACTCTTCTAGCAGATATGAGCGACCACGTGGTTGGGCATGCATTATGCAAAACTTAAAATAAGGATGAGAGATGCAAATCTAGACTAGAATTTTTTTAATGCAAGAAAGCCAGTAAAAATTCCTAGCAATGCCTAAGTGATATAAATCCTACCCTAACGGTGCTCTGATACCAAATTGATGTGAAATGGTGTATGCAAGCGAATCAGAAATCATTGATATGATAAAATTTTGCTACGTTTTCACCATCTATTACGATCTTGGGTAGGAAAATAATTAAAACAAGTAATGCAGGATGATGGATTTAATAAAATGCGCAATAACATTGGTACCTTCGAAATCTAAAATATACTGATGTAGCTACTTAGCTACGATGGTAAAGCTTGTATAATCAATATTATAATCAGTAAATACAAAATAGCTGATGCATACGAACTCACAATATATGGCAGCAACTTAATAAAATATTAGAGGCGGTTGTCAACTCACAAATAAATAGACCATGTTAAGAAGATTTATCTATTGATGATTACAGAGATATCTCGGACCTGTAGTTAGTACTGATGCGTAGAGCTCTTCGTCACGATCGTAACGGAACCAAGATCGCCTGAAACGGAGCCCGGAAGCGAAAGTTGCGGCCCAAAAACGAATTAGGGTCGCTAACGGGTCTGTTTTTTGATAATGGGTCTGGATCTGAATTGAAGCTTGTGTCTTCTTCTTTGAAGCAACATGATGATGCTGGAGATGGTGCTGATAGGTGATGTTGCGTCCGTCGGAGGAGGTGGTGGCGTTGGTTTTGTTGGAGGAGGTGAGATTAGTAGGTTGTTGGAGGTTTTTTTGGGTTCCTTTGAATGGATTGTAGAAGAAGACAAGAAGAACAAAGAGTTGGCGTTTGCTGTTGATGGCTTTTTGTGGAGAGGGAGAAAATAATTGTTGGGTTTTTTTTCTTCTAGGATTTGTTTGTAGGTGAAAGGAATAAGAGAAATTAGATTAAGGCTTATTTGACAGAGGTTATGAAGTAATCCTAAACAATATGAGAGAAGTTAAATCTCACAATAAAATTTAGCAAAATTCTTCATTGCTCATTGTTGGTACAATAGGGCCTTTATATAGGCTTTTATAAAATTGAGTCCAACTAAAACTCAAACTCGTAATCTAAATAGAATTACAATTTCAAAATTTAGAAACTCAAAATACCAAAATAAAAAACTAAAAAAACAAAAATAAAGAAAGAAAAAATCTCAAATCCTTCTACAATTTCAACTTGGGCTGAGACTTCTTGGATTCATCTCTTTGGCTCTTTCATCTTGAATAGATGTTTGCATCAGATTATGCTCTGGAATCTTGAGCGCGAAGGAAATCTAAGAGGTTTTGATGCTGTATTACCCCTTTTAAGCATTCTTTGGCATGACTGGATTATAGTTCAATGGTATATTATCTCAGCCGGTTGTATATTTATTGATCTTGAAATAATGTGTGTGAGGTGTTTCACATGTACTAGTCCATCAAAATGATGTTCCCCCGCTCCATTGTTTGAGATAATTTGCAAAATTCATATACAAAGTTCATATGCAAAATTCTTGTGCTCCTGTGTCAACTTGTTGATGACAATATGTCCTAACTTATATTTAATATATTTTGTACAAAAATACAACCTAATTCATGCCAACGATCTAAACTTTTCAAATGTATTTTAATGCAAACCACAAGTCATCAGAAGTAATTAGATGTTTGTTTATGTTGGATTTCTAGTTTATGTCAGCTGTTTTAAATGACGAACTTGTGAGACACACAAATCGGGCTTAAAACTGCTTAACCTTGCATCATATTTGAGTTTCTATCTGTGGTGGTGATTTTCATCACAAGTAATTGGATGATCGATCCTCACACAAGCGAAAGATGATTGGGACGAGGTAGTGCACGTTAACAAATCATAACAAAAGAAGAGACAAGATTATACGTGAAAATACTTAACTGAGAAAAATCACGGGGAGTGGAAAGAGCTTCACTATAATTCTCAACTTACAAGAATTATAGGAATCTGAAAGATAGAGTGTTTATTAGGGTTTTTTGGATCGAATCAAATTGAATCCCTTTCTTCGTTGGAGGACGAACTAATACTCGACCAAATAGATGGTGCGGGTGATATCTTCGTAACTGCACGTTTTACACATATCGACATTTGTAACGGTCACGATCAGTAGTGCTGGCTTGTTAGGATTGCATGCATGAAAATCCGTCACTTTTCATAACTGCCTGCGCTGAGTGGCGTCACACGTCATGAACGTGGAAGAAAATTTGGTGGTGTAATTATTAGTGGAGATCGAGGGTGAACTGTTGCGGGACTTGCTTGGTTTAAGCTGGAGTCTTCGAGCGGAGTAAGCCTCATAAGCGGGCCTGGAGGGGGTCAGGAATAGCATGGACTTCGGAGGATAACTCCGATGTGCCTCAGATAGTTGAAAAGTGAGAGATATGTGTCATCTTGGATGGGGACAGAATTTGACCACTACATATGCCCCCCGCTCTTTCGCTTGTCGAGACTGCAGACGGGAAGTTGGAAGAGCGGAGTTGATGGGAGACCTTTTAATGCCTTTGATGTTCGTGAGAAGACGAGGATCTGGATCATAAATGCGGACCTTTAGGATTTAAATGCAGGTTGTATAACTAGCTGACAGCTTTCGCATCAGTCAGCTAGATTTTTCTAGGGTCGGATCCCGTGCCTCTTCAAATTCAGGAGACATAATGACTGGGAGGTAGGGCTTTGTGTTTTAGTGGTGACAGTTGATCTTGTGCTGATTCGGTTGACCGAAAATCTTGGTACGTGGATCGGCTTTTCGGGAATTGGGAATTTGAATTAGACACGGTTCAACTTCTTTTTCATCTATAAATAGAGCGAAACCCTTGAATGGAGATCACTTCTGATATCTTCTAAAGAAATCCTTGCTTTAAAATCCTCTGCTTTGCTGGGTTATGTCTTTTTTTCTTCTTTATAAGAAGGAAAGGGAGAGGATGAAAGTGGAGGAGATGGTGGTCGGGCTCTTGCCATGCGGGACATGATTCAAAGTTGCGGTCTTGGTGGCCTACTCGGCGGCTACTGAGACGGATCGGTCTAGCCTACTCAGCGGCTACTGAGACAGATCGGTCGCGACATCTCGGATTGGTTTCGGGCGATACGCGCAAAATGCTACATAGAAAGCTCAAAAATTTCTAAAAAAATCACGACAAATCTTGAAAAAGATTGTAGACATCAATATTCATGTATCAATCCGGAACATATCACCTAGCACATTCAACATAAAGCGAAAGCATAAATACACGCGCTTCAGTAGAAACATATTAAAATGCATGCATATTATAGTAAACTGCACAAATATATTTATAAATACCTGCTAATGTCATTTTCACATTGAATTGTGATGAGACACAAAATCATCATTATCATCCCCACGAGAAGTATAGAAATCAAGTATATAATTTTTATAAGGATAGTATGTTTGTTGGTTAGATCCGATAGGCTGAGATGATTGGCTAGAAGATCTAGCAGCAGAGTAATATGGCGGTGGGGTTTGTGCAATATCAGCTCCACGGTGATAATACCCAAAATCTCAATATTCAGTTCTGCTAGTAGAATATTCACCAGCATTAGAATAATCAGTGTTAGAATATTCACTATGATCATTAGTCTCTGTCGAGCACGTCATAATATCCACCAATATTAATACTCGTAGATATCTCAAGTTGTGTATGTGGTCACAGTCATATCCCACACTATAATGTTGGCCTAATGGCAAATCCAACCCCTGTAAATGACCTTCAAGAATATGATAACCTTATGAGTGGTTACCATGTTCACTCGAATAATCATCGTTAGAATTCAAATCAACCAACCGATTTAAATGCCTACACTGTTGCGAAATTCCTGGTCAGCCTCCATGATCTATATCTTGTGTGACAATAATTTGAATCCCATGACATAGCACCACATCGTTGGCTTCCACTAACGACATAAGTCATTTCATCATTATTGCCATTATAACCATAACTACCATCACCATCATCATCACTGACATTATCGTCGTTCTCATCACCACAATCAACTCCATCACCATCGTAGTCATGATCACCGCCATCACCGCCACTTTCGTCACTATGACGAATACCTTCATCCAATCAACCTAAGTCACCTGGTGGCCAAATATGGTCCAATGACATTTATTTTTATAATTGGACTAAAAATGTGATCCAATGGTGAGAAAAGTGGTTACTCAAATTCCATCGGCTTTTAGACAACTTGGGAATCATTACTAAATACTAGGTCATTTTTCTCATGTTAAGCTGTTAATATCGGTACTCCTCTCGAATCCATCCATCTAATATATCATCATTGAAATATTGTTCAGATCAATTGGGTTGTAATAATCATTAGTGTTGCATTGACATATCAAGTTTCTTGCTCGCAGCCACATATTGTAATGCACAAACACTAGTTTATGCAACTTTTTCATTGCCAATCGGTTACGCAGTTTTGTATGAATCAACGATCACGTGCTCCAATTTCTTTCACAACCCGATGAACATGTTTGACTTAAAACTTTGATGAAAATTTTCTGCAGATTGAAAGCTTCTTCGCCATACTTAATCTACCAATCAGCTGGAAGAAATTATTGCACTGCTCTTCTAGTCAGTGAGCTTCTAAATTCTCCAACTCTATCCACAAATAATTTTATCTGTGAGAATTCACATCATAAGTGTTAATATTTTCATATGCTAACATTGTCGCAAGAAGAAATAAATTATTAGATAGCTTACCTAATTAATGGATCTTGCTTGTTTATTCAAATTGGCTCCAATCTTTTAATGACCCCTTTAATCAAGTTCTCACCTCTGGATGTGTAGAAAAGTTTTTTAAACATTGAGTGCTGGATTAAAAAATATGCTGCAATAATGTAAACACATGATAGATATAATAATAGACAGATCGGGGTAAGAGAGAGAAACTGTGAGACAGAGGGGGAGGGACATAGAGCGGGAGAGAGGGAGCGAGGGAGAGAAATAGAGGCAGGGAGATCAGGGTAAGAAAGAGTGAGATAGAGAGAGACTTTGAGACAGAGACTGGGAGAGGGAGAGGGAGAGAGACAAAGTGCGGGATAGCGAGGGAGGGAAAGATACCTGGGGCTGGATTTGGATCGGGGAGGTCTCGAGTCTGCGGGTCTCGTCGGCGGCTATGGGCAGTCTCATCGTCGGCGATCTCGGGTCCAGATCTGGTAAGTTTAATTTTTTCCCTTTCCCTTTTCCCCTTTATAACCCATCGTTCACGGGTTTATAGCTGCAAGTTGACTGACTCAGAGGTGACTTAGCTTGACTCAATCGAATCGGCTGATTCAAACCGAGTTGTTTCACGACTCAGTCGATTCGGCCGAGTCATGCCCGAGTCAGTTAATTTCCACCACAAAGATCGACTCACGTCTCGATATCGTATCGGCGGCGGCCGTTCTCCGGAGATGACTCGGCCAAGTTAAGAGCGACTCGGTCGAGACTTTGAACAGTGATACGGGAGTCTGGTTGGTGCGATACATTAGTTGTCATGGCGAACCTGTTCGATAAATTAAGTGTCATGACAGGTGTCGCCATCAGGGGTGACAGGTGGGAGTTCGTCCGACCAGAAGTGGTGCTTGTCTCGGGCAGCTCTGGGTTGCTAGTACGATTTCACAGTTATCCAGTCATGTCTTGCAGGTTTAGTCTGCTCGAACGCCGGTGCCTCGCACATGGGGATTCCTTCTGTGCGATGAGGACTAGAAAGAGATAATAGTGTGTTTTCGTCGTGGCTCCATCGATGAATCACTATCTCTTTCAGAACCAAACATCTTCTTCGGCGTATAAGAACATGGTGTGATATCATCACTGTCTTGTGTGTCTTGGAGTTTCGTCTTGGTTGGACATTGCTGCCTCGCGTCTTACTGGAGTCCGTCTGGAGCTCGGGGCCTTGTCATAGCTTTGGAGGGCTTCTTGAGGCCTTTTGATGTTTCTTGAGACGCGCAGAGGACGGTTTCGGTCTGGCTTTCTTGAAGGCATGTTCAAGGTGGAGATGAGATCTTCATCTGGAGGATCTCTTATTTTTGTGAAGGAACCTCTCGGAGCTTCTTCAGGGATCTTCTGGGCACTGGTGTAACAATGAGACCGTGCTATCTGACAGATGTTCTCCAGAGGATATGCTCTCGAGTTTGGAGGTGTGGCTGGACGTAGCGGCAGGATGGAGGGATTAGATCGGGATTGTCTGTATTTCTTTTCACAAATATAAACACCGAAGTGCAATGGAACTTTGTATTACCCTTATTAGATGTAATCAAGTATGTATTTGAAGGAATGTATTCGGAATGAAAGGATTTTTTTGGAATAAAACACATTGTATTGCCTTAGAATAGAAATGATTGTTTAAATCTTGCACAATTTGCTTTACCATTGGCTTTTCAAACATGATCACGCCTTTTCGGAGTGTTAATCTCAATCATTGGTGTGGTTGGTCTGTTCTGGGAGTGATTTGGTAAGCTTGCAGTGCTATTTTCGAATAGGAGTAGTTCCATCAGCAGTACCTGCAATCTTCTGACCTCTGAGTGGAGGAAATCCCAGCAGTTTAGTTGGATTCACAGTTGCTTACGAGCGGGGGTTTGACCCATCAATGAAGCAATGAACTTGGGACTTTGAGAGGGAGAATCCCTGCAGCAGAGTAGGAGCTCCGTGGGGGTAAGACTCAGAACGAAGGGAGCTCGTAGGTTGACGTTCATGTTTCGTGCCCAGTAGAGGGAAACTACCGGGGGTACAAATGTCATTGGGTGAGGGAGAAGGATGATGCGCACACAAGCATGCAATAGAACAACTTAAATTAAATGTTAAGACACGATATAGAAATAAGAAAAGCTAATATAAACTCGACAGAAATTAAATAGATTGGGCTAATAAGACCATGCGTACTCAGCTTTTAATCACACGAAGCTAGTACGTCGAGGAGATAATCCAGATCAGAAAACCCTCATGTATATACCATATGTCATATGCAGTTATGAGTTAAACATGCATGATCTATGTTATCTTGAGATAAGCAATATATTCAAACATACGCAAATGTTGTGTTCGGATAATATCTGGGTGACTGTACCTTCCCGGAACGCTTAATTCTCTAGCCTCTAATCACACGAAATTAGTACGTCGAGGGGATAATCCAAAGAAGGAAACCCTCATGTATATACCATATGTTTCGTGTAGTTATAAGCTCTACAGAATGTTTACCTACAAAAAGGGGCCTGAAGTGGGAATGTGACTTGGCGATAGATTGGATGCGTCTACTCCGAGCAGGGTAAGACCCACAATAGAGTGACGATCTAGAGCCTCCGAGTGGGGGGAATTCCAGCAACGGAGTTGAGCCTCCGAGTGGGGGGAATTCTAGCAGCAGAGTTGGGTTCACAGTTGCTTTCTTGTGGGGTTTTGCCCCATCTGCGGAGTTGTGAACTTGGCACGGACCTGAAGTGGGGGTGCGACCCATCGACATATTGGTTGCGTTTACTTCGAGCGGAAGTAGAACCCACAACACAGTGACGATCCGGCTTGGAGAGTTCATCCGCCCATAGGCCGGTGTTTCGTGTTTTGTGTCCGTTAGAGGGAAACTATCTAGGGTACTTTTGCTTGTAAGATGAAGGGAGCTTGTAGGCTGACGTTTGTGTTTCACGCCTGGTATAGGAAAACTACCGGGGGTATATTCGTCTATGGATCCACCTGTAGGTTCGGATATGGGGAGCCTGTAGTTCAGTGTTTGTGTTTCGTGCCCGGTAGAGGGAAAGTATCAGGGATACATTCGCCTACAGGATAAGGAAAGCCCGTAGGCTGTTGCTTACGTTGCTGTCCCCGAGCAGGGGTGGAAACCACACAACAGAGTGTACAAGCCTTGCCCTCCGAGTGGGGGAGAAACCCCAGCAACGAATAGGGTTGTAAATGGTTAGGAGCAAAAAGTAAAATGGAAATGAAAGAACATGGGAAGCCATGGATAGTGGTACTACCATGTTTAGAGAGGTAAGATCGGATTACTCGATTGCTTTATATTGGGTGATCACGTGTTGTGGTTGGAGAGGAAGAGCACTTGGCTAGCCGGATTCGGAGATTGCGTCATGTGTGAGGCCATACTCCTTGAGAAAGCCTAGCGGATAAGCTCTTCCATGTACCTTCAGAGGCTCCGGTGATGGATAGTCTTGTGCCTTTTACCATCGTGCTAAGAGCAGTACTCTTATGTTCCGGGATGTAAGAATTCGTACTGGATGGGTCTCGGATGTCTGTCCTAGGGTTGATCCTTCATGGCGTTGAAGACTTTGTTGATGGGGAGCCTGAGTAGAGTGAATTGATTTATCGGCTTGTAGCCTCAGAACAGGCTCGATGAGAGGAACAAGAGCGGGCTCGGTAAGAGGATTGGGAGCGCTTGTCTATTGTAGGCAGGTTGCCCCTGGGTCCGATCTTAGGCATGGGCGGAGGCTTCGACTTTCCTCCGTTGTCGCCAGGCTTCGCGAAGTGGTTGTAGAAAGTCTTCATTGCCTACTCTAGCTAGATGTATGGCTGAGCTCCTGACAGAATCTCGCTCATGCAAGTGACATTGAGTTTCAGGAGATGTTTGTACAAGGGGTGAGACTTACAGCCCGCTGATGAATGCGAGTGCAGAGACGTCCTTATCGCAGTTGGGGATCTTGGCTAATTGGATCTGGAAGTAGCCATTGTAAGATTTGAGGTTGTCGCTCTCATCTTGACGGTGAGAAGATGGTGGTTGTTCCTCTTAGTCTCCCGGCGAGATGCTTACTAGGTAAAGAACGCTTTGGACACCTCAAAGTTGTGGAGAGATTGTGGAGGCAGGGAGTAGAACAATCTGAAGTCACACCTTTCAGGTTGGAAGGGAAGGTGAGGCACATGATCAGATTGTTGTGGGAGTAGATCACCATTTTGTCCCGAAAATGCCTTGTGTGTTGAACTGGGCCACCCATTCCGGAGTAGTAGTCAAAGGTTGGAGTCGAGAATTTCTTCAGAAACTCGCACTCCAGGATCTCCTTGGAGAGAGAGGAGAGTCGGAGACTTTGGCAGTTGAAAGCGTTGATCGACAATCGAACTGCAACTTATCCTTCTTGATCCGTCTTTGGATCACCTTGTCGAGGCTTGGAAGTCGGGAGATTCTCCTTTTCCAGACTTGCTTTTGGATTGTGTTGGCGTCGGGGTGTTCTGAAGGGCAGCTTACTGAGGTGCCCCAATACCTCCTGTTCGCGGATGGCATTCTCACGATCGAGAGCCGCCTGCTTCCGATCTCGATCTGACTAGACAAGGTGCTCTTTCATCTGCTCTTTCAGGTCGACGATCATCTGAATGAGCTGGTCTTCATGCTACTGTGGTGATTGGACACTGGCGGTTGCCCCTGAGGCGAGGAGCCAGTGTGCTCGGTGGTACGCGGCTAGGGGTGCCATCGGATCGGATACGGATCGGATATTACTTCTACCATATCCATATCCACACCCAACCTTCGGATACGGATACGGATACGGATATTGGCGGATGTGAAAAAATGATATCCGTATCCGTCAAAATCGGATATCAGATATAAATCGGATATTAGCGGATCGGATGCGGATACTAATCGGATATGTTAAAAATGGATATGGTTAAAGATAAATTAAACAGAAATACTTATATTACTTTTTATCTCATCTACTACAATATTAAATGTGATACATACTATGATATTATTGTGTACATATCAATATATTCATCGTATTCATTGTCATTTGACTTCTATAACAATAGATTACACGTCCTCCGGTGCTAAATGCCGATTCGGATGATATGGTTGATGTCGAAATACTCAAAATATCATGTGGTGCTCTTGCAAGAATCGAATACTTTTCACTATTACTTTTTCACCAACTCAAAATATCAAAATTTAATACCTTATTCCATTGAAGAATAGTTTTCTCCATACCGATATCATTATGAAGCACGCAACATTCAGATATCGGATCGGATACGAATAAGATATTACTTTTACCATATTCGTATCCGTACCTACCTTTCGGATACGGATACGGATACGAATATTGACGGATGTGAAAAAATGATATTCGTATCCGGATTGGAGGCGGATTCGGATACGGATATCCGCGGATAATCCGTATCCGGTGGCACCCCTATACGCGGCTGATTGTCGGCAGGCGAGGGGACTGTGCCCCCAGTGGTGCTTATGACCTTGCCTTTAGATGAGACGCCATTGAGAGATTGTTTGCTTTCTTGGGGCCATCAGCGCTGTGAAAGAGGCTTTTTGAGGACGGTTTTTGTGATTTTTGAGAGGGATATCTTGAGTGTAGAGACTCAGATCTCAATGAAAGGACCATTTAGTAGTGATGATTTTTTGCTATAAGTGATTGGATAGTAGATCCTCACCACAAGCGAAAGATAATTAGGATGGGGGTAGTGTACGGTAACAAAGCGCAACACAAAAAGAAAGACACTCATGATTTTACATGAAAACTCTTAACTGGGAAAAACCACGGGGAGGGGGACGAGCTTCTCAGTTTACAAGGATTATATGAATCTGGAAGATGAGTGTTTATCAAGGGTCTTTTTGGATCGAATTGAATTGAATCTCCTTCGTTGGAGGACGAACTTTACTTATACTTGACTGAACAAGTGGTGTGGGTGAGATCTTTATAACTACACAATTCACACTGTCGACTTGTTGTAACAATCCCAACAAGCCGCGATCAGTAGTGCTGGCTTGTTGGGATTGCATGCAGGAAAAATCTGCCACTGTTCATAACTGCCGGCACTGAGTGACGTCACATGTTATGAACGTGGAGGAAAATTTGGTAGCGTAACTGTTGGCGGAGATCGAGGGTGAACTGTTGTTGGACCTGTGTTCAGAGCTGGAGTCTTTGGAGCAGAGTAAGCCTCAGAGCGGATAGGACCTGGAGGGGGTCGGGAATAGCATGGACTTCGGAGGAGAGCTCTGATGTGTCTCGAAGAGTTAGAAGATGAGGTACCTGTGTCATCATTTTGGATGGGGTCAGAATTTGACCACTACACTATCAAACACTAACTGATGGAAGATGGAAATCATGCACTATCATCATGTTATTTAGTTTCACTAGATTGCGGCGTATTCATTTATGACTATAAATGATACCTATGATATAAAACACGACCTTTGATTTGTTTTCTTATTTGTTGGCTATATTTTCTCTCGCTTTCACCCATCTCCTGTTGCCACAGCATTCAGTTCTTCGACATCTATTGCTTTTGCCGTTCTCTTGTTGTCACGATATTCAGTCTTTTAATCCTCCATATGTTTCACTGACGATTCCAGGTTACTAAAGAGGAGCTGGCCAGCAAAGAGGAGCTGGATCATTTCAGAAAGCATGTCACTAGTTTGGCGGCCCTGGATTTCTTGGTGTGCATGAAGTCTGATGTGTTTGTTATGACCCATGGCGGCAATTTCGCCAAGCTGATAATAGGGGCTCGTAGGTACATGGGTCACCGGCTTAAATCTATAAAGCCGGACAAGGGGCTCATGTCAAAATCCTTTGGGGACCCTTACATGGGATGGGCATCCTTCGTCGAGGATGTCGTTATTACCCACCAAACCCGAACCGGTCTGCCTGAGGAGACCTTCCCCAACTATGACCTCTGGGAGAATCCTCTCACGCCGTGCATGTGTAGAGCATGATCTGCCTACCTCTGTACATTTTAGTCTCCTTGTAGATTAGTTTTCCCTGCATTCTCCACTTAATTTTCCTGTTCTCAGTCATTTTGGCATTTTTCTTGGGTTGTTTCTAATTTCAGATTACTGAGAGTTTTTGTTGTAATCTAATACGTAGAAGTGAATGATGAGAGCATTTTGTGTCCAGCCACTTGTAATGTTGGAAATTTGATTGTTAATTGGCTGTATATTTAATTTGTTTGCCAAAGGGAAAGTGTAGGTTTTTTTTGGTTCAACACCATAGAAGCACTTTCCCTATTAAATCCAGATTAGATTTATTGTCCGTCTTTTATTTATTTTATTTTATTTTATTTTATTTTCGGGTCATTGCATCTCTACTTCTGAACGGTCAAAGCTACTTCTCTTTTGGGGGGGGGGGGGGGTGGGTGGTTTGGTTGTTGTTGTAGAAGTTGTTTTCTTTCTTCCATATTAATCAAAATTGAAGCTTCTTAAATTTAACATATAATTATCCTGTTCCAGAACATTATTTATGGTCTATTAATGGAGTCTATTTGTCTCTAAGCGGTTAGTAGGGTTTTATGTATTTTTCTATGTTACTGGGACGGGTGTACTTCATGTATTTTTATGATTTGCTCAGCCGATTTGCCACATGAGCATTGTTTTTCACAGGCGTGTTTGGTTGCAAGGAAGTGGGTGGAAGTAAGGAAACGGGGAAATAAAATTGCTCACTTCTCTATCTATCTAAACACAGGAAAAGGATAAGGAGAAAATCTCTTTTCCTTCTCTCTTTTCTTTTTTACACGGTCACTTCATCACTTTTAGGCTGTTACAGTTAATTTTGTGGTGATGTAAATCTCATTTGTAATAAGATAACTCAAAACAGTTAATTTTGTGATCATGTAAATCTCACTTGCATTCTAATTACATTCTAATTATTATTTTTCTTAATTTTTATTTTAATATTATTTTGCGGTCAACTTTGTGGTCAACTTTTTCACGGAAAAAAAATATTCAAACCACACTTCCCAACACATCCAAACACCAGAAGACTCACTAACCAATTTTCAAGTTAAAAAAGGAACTATTACTACTTCTTCAGTTCCTCACTTCCACCGCTAACCAAACAGCCTAGTGAATTCTGGATCTCAAATTTGCCGTCGTCGTCCGTATGACAACAATAACGAGCCACAAAGATTTGAGGTTGGGTCTACTGGGCTCCTCGTCACACTCTTGGCTGTAATAGGAAGATTACCCTCGGTTTGCTTCCTCATTTTGTTACCAATTTCTTCTTGAATTCAAAGATTTTGTTTTATTTCTAGTTATGGTAACCGATATGGGATATGGATGCACCGATATGTACTATTGTACTTAGAACTGATTCTGGGGCCGTTCTGTCTAGCTCATTGGTAAAAGAGGTGAGTAAGGGCACAATCAGATGGGTCAGCTTGAAAGTGAGGCTATGAAATAGTTCAACAACGGTTTTTTTTTTTTTTTTTTTTTGACCGCATTGCAGAGATATAATCTGATAGAATTGTGTCGAGGTCGTACTATTCACACTCAAATACAATCTTACGACATTCAAATATAAGATTCACTCTGTTGAAGTTGATCTACATTATTTCAAGTAACTAAAAACAAAAAAAAAATCATGTTTTTTTTTTTAATACTTTTTATCCAGCCATCAGGTAGGCATAAAATGGACGGCGAAAAATAATATATTGCTTAGATCTATGTTTTTAGACATACCTATTCTCGATTCGATCATTTTATCATGATCTAATCACTTAAAAGCCCTCACACATCATTTTTTTTAGATTTCATATATTTTATACGATTAAACTAACCAACTCACTATTTCGGCCGTCCATATTGCTTCTATATTTTATTGATATGGTTCTTAGTGAGCTTGGTTTTAAATAATAATGTATATTTTTTTATTTATGAGAGTTTGTAGGTTCAAAATGAGTAAGCGAGTTGGTCAATCAGTTGCTTTTATAAATAAGTATTTAGTTGTTCGTAACGAGACTTCTCAGAACGAACTTTTTTTTTAGACAATTGACATGTGTGATGGACAGAAACATCTTTACGCGGGTGGGAATGAACGACAAATTAGGGAACATATGAGACAAAACTGAAAAGGATTTTTAGGATATAAGTCTCTCACAAATTTCTTGTTTAGATATATTCATACTTGTTATAAGTTCTTTATTATCTATTTTCTCCAAATTCAAATATGATGAGATTTGTCAAGCCTATGGTCCTAAAAACTCAATTGAAAATTGCTTTGAGTGGCATCTTCCAATTTTCATTGGGCTATTTTTCCAAAAAAATAAAAAATATCAATTTAAAAAAAATAATTTAAAAAATTGACCCCTCTCTCGAAAGTATTTCTGAAAACCGACTTCTAACACGTCACGTCAGCGGCGGGGTGTTCCGCCCCGCCAGTGTGGCGGCCGCCTTGGCAGAGGCGATTTTTTTCTTCGTCCGGGGTTGGTAATTCTAGAAGAAGATATTATATATATATATTTTTGCTCTTCTGTTCTTTGTTCAGGGGTTCGGCATAGGCTATTTTTTTTATTTTGGGTTTGTCCAGAATTGACAACCCCAGACAAAACATACTTGAGCTTTTTTGCCCAAGTGTTCTTTGTCTGAGGTTGTTGACCTCAGACAAAGACTATTTTTGTAGTGAATGGTGTACATCGGATGTATCTATTAGTCATACTGTAGTAAAATTATAAAAATCTAATATTTTTTTTTAATTTGAAAAGTGCAAAAGGTTCACGAAATAGACGATGGATTCTTGTAAACAACTCAATTCCATCATAGCAGTCACCAAAGATTTGCATCGAATATTTATATAGTAGAGCAGCTATATATTGCTTGTTATCTTCTTTCTCTATTGTAGTGAATGGTGTACATTGGATGTATCCATTTTCTTTTTTACCCTATTAAGAACCATTATTTTTCACACACATACTGTGTGTATAAATAATATAACATGACATGTAAGAACATGATATATTGAGGCTTATATCTAGATTCTACAGATCCTTGATGGCCCGTACTTTGTAACCTCCTTCCTTTCTCTTCTCCACCGAGTAGGGCGCATATGTACCCAAAACTTGTCCCAGAAAAGAAAGTAAAGCTGCGAGAAGTTGGCCTGAAAACCACCGAGCTGGTGGTGAGTCGCATGGAATGCAGAGTTGCTGCCAAATAACAACTGAAAGGGACTCCAGGGGAGGAACAGCCCGCTATGCAGGTCAACTCCCCGGATGATCGATAACGAGAAGAAGTAAATGCTCGTGCGGGCAGTCATGCCGGTGATGAGCCTGGACAGCAGGCCGCCGACGATGTCAGTAAGAAATTGGTCGATTCCGTTGCTGTAATACTGCTCATAGGTAGGGTGCTATTAGGCCGTGGTGGACGGAATGGAACTTGTACAAGAACTTGTTTGTGTGCATCCATCGGTGCGCGAAGTACTGCCACGAGTCGAAGATAACCATGGCCACGAGGAATTGCCATGCCGAAACGATGAGGGGAGGTTGTGACGTTGGTCTCCCTTTAGCGTCACTTCTAGTAACCTGCATATGGAACCCACTTTTGTTATTGCTTTTATATTTATATGCACACATGTATGAATATATGTACTGATGAAGATGATAGTTACCGTCAATACAAGAGACACGAGAGCGATCTGAATGGTATTGTTAAAGAGGGCGCCTCTGGTTACAGTCCATCTGGAGACGGTGTTCTTGGCTACGTCCTCCTCTATGTGCAGGTGAGAATCCGGGAGTAAATAAGCCAACAGCTCATATACCCCCACGGATACCCAGAACACTACGATCGGCACAACGGCGGCCAATGCCTCGTCTGATAACTCATAACCCATTCAAGCTGAAGGCTTTCAGTTTTCTTTCTCCCCCCTCCCTTTTCACCTCTTTTCTCGGTATTTTGGCTGTGAGGACACTCAGCTGAAACCCTTGCTCTTTAAATAGTGTAGTGCCCTTGAGAGAGGGACACCAAGTCTGAGAAGTCGTCGAAAATGCAAATGGCTGTACAATTCAACTGAAGAATATTCAAATGATCAATTATTGATCATTCCAAGTACTGCAAGCTGGCAATTCAAGTGACAAATAATCAAGACTGCAAGCTAACCACATATTTTTATAGCAGTGCCTCTCAGAGAGGGACAAGTAAGTCTGAGTGGGCCTGAAAAATGCAAATGGCTATACCATTCAACTGAAGAATATTCAAACGATCACTAACTAAATTTTCCTGCTGCATGCAAGCAATTCAAGTGAAAAAATATTTTGTATTGAGAAATCAAGCCTGCGACCTTTATCAATTCGGAAAAATAATTTTATATTTGTTTATTGTGAAACAAAGATTTGAATCTATCTTTATCAAAAGCACACTTGTTCAAAGTTGAGCTCAAATCATTCATTCTCTTTTTCATATCATCAATTTCTTAACATCAATAGGACTCTTAGCATTCCTAACATGACAGCTATTCATATACAATTCAAATTTTTTTTAATGTTAAGATGAGAAATTGAAATGCTCTCTTTTTCTTTTAATGCAATATCAAATTTAAATAATAATGAATCATGCTCTTTTTTAAGTTTAAGATGTTTAACATAAGCTGATTATATTGCTCTTGCAACTCTTCAAATGCTAATGAAAGATCATCAAAAGTTAAATCTACATCTAAAGTGGAGTCAAATGGTAGCTTATGTGTGCCATACTTTATGCCATAAAACACACATCCGCAATATCAACTTCTTCTCCGGATTCGCTTTCTAAATCATCACCTATAGCCTTCAAAACGTTCTTCTTGTACAGCTTCATTGATGTGGAGACTTTTATCTCTATTGCGGGGCAATTCCAGTGAGATGTCCGAGATTCTTGCAGTGATAGCATAGACTGATTTACTCCTTGTCTTTCCTCTTTTCCTTGCCTTGCCACCTAGTTTTCTTGTAGTTTTTGTGTCATCACTTGTAGATCATGCACCCTACTTTCCCTATGAGCGTGGAAGGATCTACATCTCCATCTTGCTCTTAGTCTTTATTGTCCTCGGAATCAAAAGAGGAGACCTTGAATGCAACGTTCTTATTCTTTTGTGGCTCCCTTTCCTCTCGTGCTTTGAGCTCTAATCATGGGTCTTTAGGTTGCCCATGAATGCTATGAAATTCATCTCTCTGGAATTGTTTAGCTCTTTCAAGTTCATTGCCATGACTTCCCACGATTTGAAAAGTAATCGGGTGATCTTTCGCATCTTGTGATCATTTGAAACTGATTCACCTAGAGAAATAAGATCATTAGTAATTTTACTAAAACAACTAAGCATATCATCTAAAGATTCATTCTCATGTATTTGAAAACTTTCATATTGTGATGTGAGTAAGTCAATATTCGCTCTCTTAACTTGCTCATGTCTGACAATCAAAATATTCCAAATCTCAAAAGTAGACTCACGGTTTATAACTCTAGAAAGGTCATTGTAACACCTCATCTTCAGAATACGTATTCAGATATGTGTCCTGATCTTTTTAGCGTATTTCCTTATTTTCTATTATTTATTTAAATTCTTTTTACTCATATAGCAGTACAACATGATTTGACCTCTATGGTAATCAAATTTAATCGAATTCAGTTTCAAACACTATTTTTCAATATATTAGAATTTACATGATTTTTTAAAATTTTTCTGAATTAAATTGTAAATCTTCAAAACCAGTGTCGATCAGTGGCGCTGACCGATTCTCGGATTTTTAATTTTCAAACGGAGTTGAAATTTTAAAACGGCTTACACATTATTTCTTAAAATCATATTTTCTATCTAAATATATTTTCTGAAATTTTTTAAAATTTATCAAAAATCTGGCCGACCCGGTGTAGACCGGTATCAAAGGTGGAATCCCAGAAATTTTCACTATCACAAAGTGCAGCTTATCTAGGTTTTATGAAGGATAAAATATTCAATCCAATTTGAATTCTAACCTTAATTGATGACAAGATCTTGCATATAGACTAAGTTTAAGGAAGAATAATTTTTGGTAAACTTATGATCTTAGATCGCTTATATTTTTGCAAAAATATTTTGAAAACTTGTCTCTCTTTCAAAATGCGTTTTCAAAGTACTAACATTTGTTTTTTTCTTTATGAATTTTGTGGGTGCAATCCGCTGAAAACCCTCAGGAGATAAAACTCCTCCTCTAGGGGAAACCTAGAGGTTTAACGGCTTGTTGCACACTCTCAGTGCAATCGCGTCAACTATGAAAGTGGTGTAATAACATTTGTAGTATAGTTTTTTTTCTTATTTTGCTCAGAATAAGTGTGGGAGGTATGATTAGTCTACAGTTCTGCATTATTATATCGCATTTTCCTACTGATTTATGAATAAAATGTCGGTCTAAACCGTGTTTTGACCTCTCTTGCAGATAATGAAGATAAGGAGGGCAAAAGGGTAATAAGAGCCTAATTAAATCCATTTTTGGGTAATTAAATCCGGATTTTTTGGAGGCCAAGCGAGGGAACTCTAGAAGATGCATTGAACCTAGACCCTTGCGCACGTCAGACGAATATCCGGACGAAAATAACCAAATCTGAGTACATCGGAAGGTCCCCAAAACGAGCCGAATATGCTCGCCAAAACCAGGAACCTAAGTCCCTGATTTGGCCGCGAAAACGCGGCTATGGCCGCGTTTCCACGGTACTATAGGAGAGCCACGCGTCAATTTTTGACGCGTGGCCTCGTCTCGTCTTCTAGAAGCCTCCTTTGCCTATAAAATCCTTTACAGAGGCCCAAAATACAAGCAGATTGAGAAATAGGCTAGGTTTTCTCTCTTTTAGTGTAGGTTAGTGTAGGTGTTCTTCTTTTCTTTTCTTTTGTATTTTCATTTCGTTTTTAGATCATGTATTAGGGCTGAGAGATTCAGAGAGAGAAAGAGAGAGATTGATGTAATAAATGGTGACAATCTATGTAAAGGTGTCTCCTTTCTTTTCTATTGTATTCTTCTCTATCTTCTACATGATGCTTAGTTAACTTTTCTTCTCATGGCAATCTAACTACTAACCACTAACTAGCTAACCACTTACTTGATAATCCACATGAATCTAATAGCCTCTACAAGGCCTTGCTCTTGCAAGGGCCATTGATGGCTCATGATGATGGATTCTAACATCTAACCCACTAACTTGCTAACTTGTAATGCTAACTTTATTTCATGCTCACCTCTACTTGATTTTGATGATCTAATAGTAGCTTGCATTTTGAATATGTGGAATGGATGTATGGCTTGAATGTGGAAGAATAATCTTATGAGTCATGCTCTGTATCATCTCTTGAAGCCAAGGACTAGTGATGGCCAAGGATCCATGTGAGGCAACTATCACTAAGAGGTTAGCAAGTTAGTGGAGCAATTAGTAGTTAGTAGCTATGAGTTTTCTTTTATCTTGCTTTAAAAGTCAATTTTCAAACTCTTTTATCATTTTTTCAAAACCTCTTCTTATTTCATTTCCTTTTATCTCTTATTTTCTACTTTCTAGTTTTACTTTACCAATTCACAATCATTTCTTATTAGTTTTCACATCGACATTTCATAATCTTCTCTCTTATCACTTCTGGATTTTCTTTTCTTTATCTTTTTCTCATTCTTTAACAAAGAAGAACTTGTTAACATAACACGTGAACGGACTGTTAATGCTTCTATCGCCTCATATCCCTGTGGATTCAACCCGTTCAGCCAATGCTATAACGGAAGTATCGAGGGAACATTAGCACACATAGATTTACACTGATTTCATAAAACATATATTTTCAAGTGCTTGTTTCGCCCCGATCAAATTTTTGGCGCCGTTACCGGGGATGGGAATGGTTTTGATTTCACGTTTTTGTTAACATTTTCTTCTCTGTTTTGGTGTGCAGGTTAATTTTTACAGAAACTGAACATTGCAGAACTCTCCTTTTGCTTGCATGTCCCTGCTCTAGAAAGCAGGGACCTGCTCCCCTAATTGTACCATGAAAATCAAAGAAAAGCCGCGAAAACACGACAATTATGTGGCATTTTGACTTAATCCTTTGCAGGGTTTTTGCAAGTTGCATTCATTGATACATTCTGCTGCTAAATTTCTGCTTTGATTGCTTACACACTGTAATAAATTAAAGAACTAAAATATGGTGTTTGGACGCTTTAAAAACGGTTTAGATATTTACATTTAGGCACGTGTCAAATTTAATTCCAATATACTGTATTTTGTTCTGTTATTGTGATCTGAACTGAGGTGTACATATGACATTGCATATAACATAGGATAAACACATGAATGATTTATCGCTTTGTGTTATTCTTGTCTATATTGAACACTTGCACGAATTGAAATTAAGGGCAAAACCCAATGCAAGATAAGGTGGGGGAATTCATCACCCTTCCTTAACCAAAAAATCACCTCCCCACTCACACAATCCAAGCTAAGAAAAACTGATAGACGTTGGCCCCTAGGGACATCTCGGACTCATTAAGAGATTGACCGAGGGTGAAACTTATTTTGAATCTTACTCTTGTGAAATCGGTGTCTAACGTAGGGGATTAAGAGGTTACGCCTCGAAGATACCGTGGTTTTGCGTAATTAAGGCCCGTTGCTTACGCACGGATACCTCCCACCGTATTTTGCCCCTACCTAGCCGATTAGCTTGTGGTCGGATTCATACAACAACCTCCCTCGGGTAATTGATCAGTTAGGAGTCGTCTAGGTCTAGGTCAACCTTAGTATAGGCTTGGTTTTGATTTTTTCTTTTCTTTTTGTTTGTTGCTTGTTTTTTCTTTTTTGTTTGTTATTGTTTGTGAAATAGAATTCAACAACAACAATTCTTTCAATCCTAATATGAATCCATATTTCACACCGACCCCATTTGATTCGAATAATTCTAACCCGCCTTTTTACAATATGAACCAACCAAATACACTAGGTTGGACTTATCCGAATCAATACAACCCATACCCCCAATCTTATGACTATAATTTTTAAAATAATTTTAACTCTTCACAGAGTTAATTGGGATTCACCTCCCCCGAGTCAAATTTTCAACCACCTTGTTCACAATTTTCACAATATTCATTTCCCAATTTTGCTTCTTATACTCCTTTTTTAAAACCACCCGTAGAAGAAAAATCTAATTTAGAAAAGAGTATAAAAGCCAACCTGCAAGAGGTCGAGCGACAATTTCAGACAATGTTGGCCACCCCAATTGCACAATATTTTCAAGAGTCTTACTCAGTCTCACCTCTTCAAAATGATTAAACATCCATCTTGGAATTGACTGAGAAACTCTTGCGTGAGTCCGAGCGACAATCTCAAAACTTGTTGGACTCACAATCTTCATAATTTTTTCAAAACCAAGATTCCTATACTCCCTTTCTAGAACAACCATTTGAAGAAAAATCTGAGCTAGAAAAGAGTAAAGAAATCTTACATGAGACCTCAGAACAATTTTGAAGTTTTGAAGGGTCTAGGAGATATGGGCTTAGTATTGTTAATTAAGTTCAATGAAATTATAGATATTAGGAAAATGCCACACGAATGGATGATTTGCACCTTGGTATTTGTATATAAAAATTAAAGGAGACATAAGTTGCTCAAACTATCATGGGAAAATTTATAAGTGGGTTTTAGAAAAGAAACAAGTATCTAATTGGTATATTGTTTTGATTAAAGATATGTATGATGATGGAGTATTAGCTAGAGTGAACCATCAGAGGGAAGACTGACAGGTACCCTATCATTACATGTTTACACCAAGGACTCATCATTAAGTCCTTGTCTCTTTGCATTAGTGAGGAATGAACTTACAAGACATATTTAGAGTGAAGTCTCATGATGCATGTCATTTATTGATATATTATTAGTTGATGAGACTAGAGAAGAATAATTTCTAAACTAGAAGTTGGAGAGAAATTTTGAAATCTAATGATTTAGAATTAGTAGAACAATAACTCTATATATGGAATGTAATAGAACTGAGCAAATAGTACAAATTAATGGTAAAAAAAAAACCTCAGAGTGCTCATTCTTGTTATTTGGGATCAATCATTCATCAAGACGATGGAATTAAGGATATGATTCATAGAACCAATGCGAGATGGTTAACGTAGAGTGTTCCTAGTGTTTTATGAGATTGTAGAATGCCCATGAAATTGAAGGAAAATTCTCTAGGATGGCTGTAAGATTTTCTATGCTCTATGGTTTTGAATGTCAGATAATTAATAAACATGTCCAAAAAATGAGTAATAGAAATGGGACTGCTAATATGCATGAGTCGAAATATACTAAGAGATAGAGGTTACTCTTATTGAGGATAAAATGAGGGAGAATTGTTGGTAAGTGCGCCAATTAGAAATAGTGATAGGATCGTGGTTAATGTGGCAATAAGGACTAAAGGAAGGCCTAAAAAAACTTAGATGGAGGTAATTAAAAATGATATGCTAATACTTTGAGTTACTTAGGAGATGAACGTTATGAATGGAAAAAAAAGATTCATGTAATTGAGCCTAGATGAATCTTGGTTGCTGTAGGATGACAATTTGATTTGGACTTGAATGTGTCAACTTTGTGAAGAGAGTTATCAGAGATGGAATCCATCATTGTCAAAATTAATTTGAATTTGGATGAGATAAACTATTAGAAATAAAAATTTAAGATAGAATTTGTCTAAATTGAGATAATAATATAAGATAGAATTTATCTAAGTTGTTTGAATTTAATGCTTGAAAATTAGATATAAGCCTCAAATTAATGGACCTATCAAATCATAACTAATTCATATTCGCTTACCTTGAATAACTAAATAAAAAGAAAACATGAACACTGAAAATTGGTGGGTCTCGATAATCAAGAGCCAATCAGGTTTCTTTTCATTCTGACGCACAATACAAAACAATCGAGATTTTTATTTCTTTTCTCCCTCGAGGTTTGGGCTACAGAATGTGGTTTTTTAGTTAGGGTTGATGGGCTTGTGGGACTACAGTGCACTATAATCCTAGAGTGCTGCAGAACTAACATCTTTTCTTGGCTTTTACTTAAGTTCCAAATACACATCTTTATTGTTATGAGAAGTGCATGTTATGAGCCTAAACAATGAACAACGATAGGTTCATGTATAACATGTAGGAATCACAAACAAGGCGGGTTAGGTCAAATTTGATTTAACCTGACTCCCGACCCACACCCAAAACCAACCCATTCGTTTAACGTGTCAAGGACCTTGATCTGAATCTGTCCATCAATATGAAGGGTAGTTGACCCTACTTGGGTAACTCATTATTGTCTTAAAAAGCAGCCAAGGCCACCTCAGTCGCTAGACCACTTTGCTCGGGGCCTAAGCACCCCAATTGAGTGCTATTTAAAAAAGATAGGCTTTCCTAGTGCCCTGTTGTCATTGTCAGGGTCTCCCACTGTTGTTGGAGGGCTCCAAGTCAGTGCTGTGGTTTTCTATCGTAGTGCCTTGTTGGAAAGAGAGAGGTTATTGCTGAGGAAGTCGAAGAAAATCGTCGAGGGATCGTCGAGGAAGTCGGCGACGAAAGACGAAGGAAGCAGCAACAGAAAACAGCTAACAGCAGCAGGAACAGGTGTTCCGGTCGACCGCCCGCAGTAGCAGGTGCTCGGTCGATCGGCCCGGTCGACCGATGTGCACAACGTGCACAAGGATGGAGCTCGGTCGACCGCCCGGTCGACCGACTAAAGTGACCCAACTCTCGGTTGGGAACGGTCGACCGGTGGAATGGGTCGGTCGACCGCCCGATCGACCGACAAGCGGATGCGGGCTGCGTTTCTGTTTTGGAAACCTGTTGGTATAAATACGGGTTTTGCCTAGGGTTTTGAGGATGCTGGAAACTCTGAAGCTCTCTTGAGATTAGAGAAGCTGCTAGCATTGTAATCTTCTTCCAAAAAGTAATAAACCTCTCTTTTGATTGCCCCGAGGACGTAGGCATCAAGGCCGAACCTCGTTAAATTGTTGTTTTGTGTGCTTTCTCTGGATTTTGGTATTTGTGCTGTTTGGAAGATTGTTCTTTGTGCGTGGGAGATTCAGGGGATCCTCATCAGGTTGTTGTCGCTGGGCACAACAAGTGGTATCAGAGCTTCCCAGGTTTCGCTTGGGATTTGTCTGGAGATTCGGAGGGCTCGGGATCTGATTCGGTGGAGATCGTGTGTCGATCTCAGATCAGAGATATTCGTGTTCGTGGGATCGTGTGTCGATCTCAGGAGGACGCAAGGAGGGCTCGTGGAATCTGTGGTGAAGTAGATCCGGTAAGAAACTCAATCTAGGGTTTCAGGGAAAGGTAAAAAATCAAATTTTTATCGAAGTAGAGATCTATTTTCAGTTGGTTGATTTTCCGCATAGATAGAGGATCAAGTAATCTCAATGGCAGAAGAAATTGCTTCGGTTAAGACCATGAATCCTCATCCGAGGATTGATGTCTTTAAGTTCAATGGCACAAATAATTTCGGGATGTGGAGTGTGAGGTTATGGATGCCCTGAATGCATCAAACCTTGAGGATAATCTCCTACTGGAGAAGAAGAGGAGCACGACCACTGATGAACAGTGGGCAAAGATGAACAGGTCAGCGTGTGGGTTGATTCGTTCATGTTTGTCGCAAGACATAAAATATCTTGCGCAACATGAGACGTCGGCGAAGCATCTGTGGGAAACCCTTGAGAAGAAATACCTGACGAAGAGTGTTGAGTCAAGGTTGTAGCTTAAGAGTAAGCTGTACCAGTTTCGGATGAAGAAGGGGAGCACAGTGAATGAGCACATCAACCGATACACGAAGCTTCTTACAGACTTGGTGAACGTGGATGTCATTGTAGAAGAGGAGGACAAGGCGATCATCCTCCTGAACTCACTCCCGGTGGAGGAGTATGAGACATTCACTCTGACCTTTATCAATGGTAGGCAGTCTCTGGACTACCATGAGGTGTCATCTGCACTGACAAGTTATGAGACGAGGAAGAAGGAGAGACATCCTTCTCAGTCAAGCTCATCGGCGGAGGCACTGAAAGTAAGAGGCAGGGGTTCATCGAGGAAGGGCAAGGAGGTTAGAGGAAGATCGAAGTCCAGGTCGGGCTATAGGGATCTGAGGAAGGACCAGTGTGCCTTCTGTAGAGAGATAGGGCACTGGAAAGTGGACTGTCCGAAGTTCAAGGGGAAGAAGGAGTCGAAGGCTGAAGCAAATCTGACAAAGGTGACAAATACTCAGAGGAGCAGTTCACATGCAGATGGATCAGATTCGGACTCGTCAGGTTTCTCATTTTCAGTCAGTTCTCTCATCATCGGTAACTCATGGAAAGATGAGTGGATTTTGGATACAGGTACAACATACCATGCATGCCCCAATCGGGGTTGGTTTTCTAACTTTGAGAAGCTGGAGGGGTGTTCGGTCGTTATGGGCGACGATCACCCATGTAGCGTGGAGGGTATAGGTACAATCCGAATCAGGATGTTTGATGGGATGGAAAGGGAGCTGAAGGGGGTGAGGTATATAACTCAGTTGAAAAGAAATCTGATTTCCGTAGGAACTTTGGAAGCATCGGGCATGGTGATATATGTTCGAGATGGCGATCTCAGGATGATCAAGGGCTCGATGGTGGTGATGAAGGGCATCTGCCGAGGCAATCTCTACTACTTGAAGGGTAGTACGATTACAGATCAGGTGGAGACTTTGAGTTCCTCAGATGAAGGTGGCCCAGAGGTCTGGCAGGGAAAGGTCGGACAGGAAGAAGAAAAGTCTTTGCGAGCTCCTGCAAAGATGGAATCGCTGGAAGGTGCTGCTACCTGCAAGTTGGAAGGTGAACACAGCGTTCTGGACAAGAAGAAGGTGAGATTCAGCACCAGTACTCACCGCAATGAAGGTCTTCTTGATTGTGTTCACATGAGCATATGGGGACCTGCTAAGACGACATCGTTTGGAGGTCATAGGTACTTTGTCTCTTTTGTAGATTGTTCATCTAGGCAGGTTTGGATATATCCCATGAGACAAAGGGGTGAAGCCCTAGATGTTTGGTGAAGTGGAGAGGAAGAATGGAGAGGCAGATAGGTAGGAAGGTAAAGGAGCTTCATATTGGTAATGTTGGAAGAGACATGAACCAATTCCTACAATTTGGCCAGAACACAGGTATTGCTACTCACTTCACAACAGGTACAGATGGGTTGGCTAAAGATGTCCGTTCCTTGCTGGAGGAGGTTCGGCGGTTGTTGTCTAATGCAGGATTAGACAAGTCGTTTTGTGCTGAGGCGACAGAGTATGCTAGCCATCTCATGAACAGATCGACTGCGATAGGAGGTAAAGCTCCATTGAAAATTTGGTCTGAAAAAGCTGCTCAAGATCATGGTATGCGGCGGGAGTTTAGAAGTCCGGCCTCCTTCAGTGCCAAGTATGGCAAGGTGAATCCGCGAGCAAAAAAATTTATCTATTTGGGCGTCAAGAGGAACAGCTACAAGTTGTGGGACCCAAAAGACAAGAAGATCGTGATGAGCAGGAATGTCACTTTTGGAGAGACTTCAGGGTTGAAGTCCATCGTCTCTCAACAGGTGGAGAGGACGAAGACCAAGGAAGGATCGCAGCGGGTGGAGGTTGATGCTACTCCATCATCTCCAGTTGGTTCGGCATTTGAGGAGACTTCATCGGAGGTGACACCGGGTAGAGATCATGAAATCAAGGTTGATGCTGAACAGGTTGAAGACATTGCTGAGGATGTCGAGTTGTTTGCAGCTATTGGAACAAAGGTGAAACCACGCTTGTGGGGAAAGAAGCATGAATCTCAAGCTTGTGATCGTGACAAGCTGAAGTTGAAGGCCGTTGTTCTCCATGATGGTCGGGAAGAGGTTCATATGACTCAGTCTGATAGGTTCACTGCTGCAGATACAGGTACCAGTATTTGAGCTTGATGAAGCTCATTTTTATGATCTACGGTTGGCTTGATCCTTTTGGGCAAAGGTACGTAGGCAGCCGTAAAGGCGCAGCCATTTGGTGATGCAACTCTTATGAAGCTATTTTGGGTTCTCGAGAAGCTGTTTGGATCTTCACGTAGAGGTGAAGAGTTGTGGTCTATGGAACTTCACGTAGAGGTGGAGAGATTTCACGTAGAGGTGAAGTGTTGTGGCCAGTTGAACTTCACGTGGTGGTGAGGTGTTGTGATCTCGATGAACAGGTTGATCTTCCGGTGAGAAGATGTTGAGCTTGCATAAGGAGGGGTGTGTTGGCCCAAAGGCCTTCCATTCTAGTTTTGATGATGATTAACTCATGTAGTTATGTGTACTAATTATCTTGTGATGTTTAAGTTTCAGATCATTAATCAAGATATTAGTTGGTGAAAGCTTCCACACATCTTTCACATGTTGATTCAAGAGCCCGAGCGTCAAAGATCATATATAGCACTTGCTCGGTGGATCAAAGAGTTTTGGATCGAGTCGGCTTGGAGATTGCGCTCTACAAGAAGACTTAGGTATCCTAGTTTAGTTTTGTGTTTAGATCCAAATTGTAAAGATTAGAATAGTATGATAAGCTCAAGTTCACAACACACACGTTTCATGTTTGGTTTTCGGTTTTTGGTTTAACCGATCTTGGTTTGCATGAATAGATATTATATCAAAACAAGTTTATATGGTTTAATGTATATTAGATTTGTTCTATAAACATGCATGCTTCAACTCTTAGACAAACTTACTTTGATATACCTATTTCATGTGTTTTAGGTTTTGTGTTTTAACAAAACTTATTTTTGGAATTAAAGACAAAAACTATGATATATATATATTTCATGTATATTGGATTTCTATCCATATGCATCATGCTTCAAAGTGTTTAAATATCATGTTTTTGTATTTGGAAGAGTTTTGGACAAAATGTATTTTCTATTCAAAAATTCAAGTTTTAGAAAATACAGTTTTTGGTTTTTGGTAAAAATGATAAGACACAAAAATAGTTCATATTGATTGATATTTGAGCTAAACTTTTTACCACATGTTTATATATCAATGCAAAATGATAAAACTATTTTTGGTGATTTTTAGAAAAGATAAAAGAATTTTTAAATATGTTTTTATCCAATTTTCTGTTCCAGGCTTCAACCAAGTCGACTAGTAACCTGACTAGTCGATTAGGGCTGAGGTCGGTCGACCGGTCCGGTCGACCGACGTGCACAAATCTGTGGACGTTTGGCAGCTTTGGGACGGTCGACCGGGACGGTCGACCGGACTGAGAGCAGAGCTCTCTGTTTGTTTGGGTCGACCGGACCGGTCGACCTGCAGTTGCCAACGGGCAAAAATTGACCGTTGGACGGTCGACCGGACCGGTCGACCGGCAGTGGTATTTTGGCCAAATCTGCTGCCAACGGCTAGTTTCCAGATTTGTCTATAAATACCCCATTTGCAAGAGTTTTTCTCTAAGATTTTTTGTGCGAATTTTTCCATACTCTCTGGTGTTTTTGCTGCAATCAAAAGAAGTTTTTGGACTTGAATTGAACAATCTTTTTGGTGTTTTTGCTAGGGTTTGGAAAATCAAAGAAGAGGGTTTTTGGGAAAAGCTTTTGATTGAACTTCACCATCTTGATTTCTATTATTTCCCAAGGATTTTTCTTTGTGATTTTGATTTCCATTCCATTGGTTTTCTCCACACTTGAGCTAAAATCTACTATCTATTCTATAGGTTATTTGTGTGGGAGAAGAGATTGTTTGTGGTTGCTTGTTGAACAACCAAGTTAAAAACCCAATCTTTGTTTGGCTTTGTGCCTTGGGTTGTATCCCTCAAGTTGTGAGGTGATCCTTGTGTTTGTTTTGTGCTTGATTGGTAGTGAAAAGTGCATTTTTATCATCATATTTACCATCACATTTTCATATTTATTCATTTAATTCTGCACATTTATTAATAATTTGTAATTTATTGTGTGCAGGCCTCGAATTATTATTTTAATAATAAATAAAGCTTAAAGAGCCCAAAAGCCCAGATCCAAGCCCATATTTGAAGCCCAAGAGTCAAAGTGCAAATAGCAGATTGTCAAAGTGCAAATACACAAAGGGCTGAAGTTGCAAATATCAAAGATAAGGGAAGGATAGACTTCTACCCAACCCTAAACTCTTGCAGATGAGAATGAAAAGAGTGCAGAGATAAGGAAATTCGTTTAAAAGAGATTGGGAGAATTCAAAATCTAGGTAACTTGATTATCAAGTTATCTCGAAATCCCAATATGAAGAGTCAGGATCATACTTCCAGAAGCAAGCGCCCAGATGGACGGACCAGGTGAGGCCACGCGCCAAAGCGCGTGGCCAGATTCCACAAAAATGCCGCAAATCCGCGACAAAATCCAAGATTCCGCGGCACTTTGATCTCATCTGGATACCAGATTTCGTGGGCTACTTCATCCGGGACTCTTCGGCCTTCTGCACCTATAAATACCCCCTGTAGTGCAACGTACAGAGTCGTCCAGAGGCGAGCCAAGGGCCAAAAGTTAGGGTTTTTTAGTTTCTAGGTTAGATTTTCTTTTCTTTTTATTTTCAAGAGAGAGAGAGAGAGAGGCTTATATTGAGCGTGACACCGATGTACCCTTCCTCTTCTCTGCATTTGTATTCAGCAATAAAGGTAATTATTTTTCTTTTGTTCATTGTTCTGATATTTTATTTTTCTTTTTGTTTTCCTTTCTTTTTCTCTGTGATCTCTTGTGGTTGTTGATGAACATGCAAGTGGATTCCAAAAGCAAGTATAACTAAGCTATGTGAGAACCAGCGATAGTTCATGAAGACGTTCTCCTCCAAGCTACGCATCACTTCGTTCTTGATATGCTTGACGATATAATGTGCACAGGGATTGAGTTCGAGTTTATGATCTATGTGTGGAACGCCTCCTAAGTAAGGTAGAACATGTAAGGTTTTCACGTTTTTTTTTTCTTCAACCAAACTCAAGTAAGTATTCTTTTCTTTCCTTTTCTTTTCTTTTCTTTTTTGTAGATTAAATCACAACTTCTCCCAATTCTTTATTTGCCGACCCATTGTAAATACCACTTCCTTTCTAACTTAACTAATAAAAATAAAAACTTTAGAGATAACTTGCTTAATGCTTCCATCGCAGTCCCTCCCTGAGGATCACGACCCGCATAGCCTTGCTACAGCGGATTAGAATTGAGAACTTGCACATCCTATTCTTAAAACTAAAATACTATCTTTTGTGTGCAGGAAAACTCAGTCAACAAATTGGCGCCGTTGCCGGGGAGGGACGGTAAGTTTATCTCTAAAACAAAAATTAATTTTTAACTAATTCTTTATTCTTTTCTGTTTGCAGGTTTGGAGAACAGGAAACAGAAACATAGCAGCAGCAGTGGACATATTGCTATTTTGTGTCTCTGCCCTCGAAGGTAGAGCACCAGAACCTACTGTTTTGCCGCGGAAACGCGGCAACAGTAGAGAACTACTGATTGATCTTTTTACAGGTTGCTACAAATTGTAAATTCTGTTTACTGCTCTGTTTATTTTGTTCTGTGATATACCTGTAAATTGCTAATAATTCAACAGTAAGTTATTGGTTGTTAAAAACAAAAATTGATTAGACGTTTGCATATTAGGCACGTGTCTTTTCAATATATTTATTTTTACTGTTGAAGAGTGCTGGAGAAGCAATGTACGTACGCATTGCATGTAGAATAGGACTCATCTCTTGGTTCATTTTCTGCTTTGAGTGATTCTTATCTATTTATCTTGTACACTTGCACTAATTCATCTTAAGGGCATAACCCATTAACAAGATAAGGTGGGGGATTTCATCACCCTTCCTTAGCCCAAAAATCATATCCCAAGCACTCACTAACCCAAGCCTAACTAAAAAAGAGTAGACGTTGGCCCTAGGGACATCTCGGACTCAATAGGAGATTATCCTAAGGGGGAACAGTGCTGGAAGTTGTCTCTTGCCAAATCAGTGTCTAGGAAAGGGATTGAGGGCCGAAAGCCCGAAGATTGGTGGTTATTTAATTAAGGAACGTCTTTGACGGAAAACCTCCCACCACTCTTGCCCTGACCTGGCTGATTAACTCGTGGTCAAAATCTGCACCCGAACTCCCGTGGACAGTCTAACCAGTTAGGAGTCGTCTAGGTCATAGGTCTACCCTAACTTAGGATAGAATTTTTTTTCTTTTTGTTTGTTTATTTGTTTGTTTGTTTGTGTTGGTGTGATATGGCATATAATAATAATTTTTCCAACTTTAATCCATATTACACACCTAACTATTTTTCGGATATTACCAACCCGGCATATCATAACTTTGACCAATCTAGTGTGCCGGAATGGTCTTACCCGAATAATTATAACCCATACCCCCCATCTTATGACCATGATTTTCATACTTTCAACTCGTCACAGAGTTCATGGGGTTTCGAGTCCCCCGAGTCCAATTTTCAACCGACTTGTCCTCAGTCTCCACCCAGTCCACATTCTTTCAATGAGTCATACTTAGATCCACCCAGTCAAAATAGACTACCATCTATCGGGGAAATGATAAGTATGCATGAGTCCAAGCAACAATTACCATCAATCGGAGAAATGATTATGCGTGAGTCCACCGACTCACAATTTCATCACGATTACACTTCACCCTTTCAAGTCCAATCACAACACGATGCACCTATCAACTATGAAGGGATGCTTGCAGCCATGACTCAGGCTAGATTAGCCCGTGATCGTGATATAGATATGATGGTTCAATCTTTACGTTCTCACCATTCGGCCATTTCTGATATCATTGACCACTCTCGTAGAGCCGACGAACTAAGTTGCTTTGGACAACAAGATTCTACTTCAGTGCCATCATTTGAACTTGCTGAAACTCCAATTGTTGATAATTTGGCAAGTTTTTCCTTTCCTGAAATAGAACTTGAACATGAATATGATCATGATCTCCCACTTGATGATTCAATTTTAATTTCTGATTCAATAATGACTCCAGTGTCTCCACCTGATTTCACTTTTCCCGAGTCAACATTGGATCCTGTTCCAATTCATCATGATATTGAGTCACCTATAATTGATGATCATATTGAACTTGACCAATTGTGCAATTTTGAAAGTCCCATGGATAAATTGGCAAGTTCTGATTTTTATAACATTGAACCCAATGAGATATATGACCTAGATTCTCAAATCTGTGATCAAGTTCAAATTCCCGAATCATTATTGACTCCTGTTTTGTTACCCGACTTAGGTAATCTTTTAGAGTCAGTTTTGATTCCCACACCTATCATTCCTGAACTTGAATCACCAACATTGAGTCACATGCCATTGTGGGAAGATGATTGTGGATTTGAGCTTAAACTTATTGATTTGGACCCACTTCCTGAACTTAGCCCGACTCCTGAGCCCTTACTTGATTTGAGCTTCTTCCCTGAGTCGGTATTCGTTCCCGTACCTATAATGTCCAAGTCAATAATTCCATCTTTTCATACTCCATTTTGGGACAAGGAGGTTGAGACAATTAACTCTGAAATTTATTATGAAATTTGAAAATTTGATGGGGTGGAAATACTAAAAATTGATTATACATATATTTTAGTGGGTTATGTAAGGAAAGTTTCTGGTGGGTTCCACCAAATTATCTGTTATCTTGATTGGGCCGCATTTCGTGGACCAATTAGACCACCTCCGGAACCACCACCCTAAGGTAACTTCCGCCTTCCCTTGTTCTGTTTCATGCATATATGCATTCATTCATACATTGAGGACAATGCATGAGATAAGTGTGGGGGTGGGCTTTACTAACATACTAACATAGGTAGAAACTAACAAAATTTGCTAATAAAAAAAAATTTAAAAAAAAAATTATAAAAATGACAATATTTTGACTTATTTTTTTGAAAATCTAAGTTAGTTTTAAGGATTAGGAAAATCATGATTAGGATTTCTAAAAACTTGGTCAAAATAAATAAATTGTTTAATTTTTAGGTATAGGAGAACAAATTGAATAATTAATTAGTCTTGATTTTTACCTTAATGAAATTTGCATACTTAATACATATCTAGGATTCTAAGATGAAGACCTTTGTGCCTCATATATAAAAAAAAGAAAGAAAAAAAAATCACTAATTAAGCTGGATACATGTGCCTCAAGAAGCATAAGTATTCATGCCTAAAGGTGAGTAAATAAAATAAAGTCCTTAGTTTTGGGGCCTAGTTCACTCGAATTTGAGTCCGCGGGTGTTTTCTCACCTGGTGCCCTAAAGCCAACCGGTTTGGGAGTCATCGACTTTAAATTCGCTACATGGGTGGATTAGAAAGCCTAATAAAACTAAGAATATGAGATATGTATTAACACATCTAAGAGTCAATTAGTTAGGTATGGAGGGCCTCAAGAAGCCTTGATGCTTACACGAAAGAAAATTAGATGAGTTATACATATTAAAAAAAAAAGGGAAGAGAAAAAAATTAAAGAGGCATGAGAGTCCAAGTTAAGGAATTCCTAGCCAAGTTACAAGGATGCATATGATTTTTGGTAACGAAAAAGACTATATTAGAAGTTCAATTTTGACCCTTACCTAAAATGGAAAACAATTAACTTTATTAAGACTAAGTTTAAAGAATGAATAAAAATGAGGATCCTAAAACTTATAGCTACTTAGTCTCTTCAATAATAATTCAAATATTTTCCTTTTTATGGATTTTGTGGGTGCAATCCGCTGAAAACCCTCACGAGACAACACTCGTCCTCTAGGGTAACCTAGAGGTTTAACGGCTTGTTGCACGTGCTAAGTGCAATCGTGATTCCTACGAAAGTGAGTTAGGTTAGATTAACTTTTCATTTCTTTTTCTTTTTTTTTTTACTCGAGGACGAGCAAAAAGATAAGTGTGGGGGTGTGATTGGTAGTGAAAAGTGCATTTTTATCATCATATTTATCATCACATTTTCATATTTATTCATTTAATTCTGCACATTTATTAATAATTTGTAATTTATTGTGTGCAGGCCTCGAATTATTATTTTAATAATAAATAAAGCTTAAAGAGCCCAAAAGCCCAGATCCAAGCCCATATTTGAAGCCCAAGAGTCAAAGTGCAAATAGTAGATTGTCAAAGTGCAAATACACAAAGGGCTGAAGTTGCAAATATCAAAGATAAGGGAAGGATAGACTTCTACCCAACCCTAAACTCTTGCAGATGAGAATGAAAAGAGTGCAGAGATAAGGAAATTCGTTTAAAAGAGATTGGGAGAATTCAAAATCTAGGTAACTTGATTATCAAGTTATCTCGAAATCCCAATATGAAGAGTCAGGATCATACTTCCAGAAGCAAGCGCCCAGATGGACGGACCAGGTGAGGCCACGCGCCAAAGCGCGTGGCCAGATTCCACAAAAATGCCGCAAATCCGTGGCAAAATCCAAGATTCCGCGGCACTTTGATCTCATCTGGATACCAGATTTCGTGGGCTACTTCATCCGGGACTCTTCGACCTTCTGCACCTATAAATACCCCCTGCAGTGCAACGTACAGAGTTGTCCAGAGGCGAGCCAAGGGCCAAAAGCTAGGGTTTTTTAGTTTCTAGGTTAGATTTTCTTTTCTTTTTATTTTCAAGAGAGAGAGAGAGAGCTTATATTGAGCGTGACACCGATGTACCCTTCCTCTTCTCTGCATTTGTATTCAGCAATAAAGGTAATTATTTTTCTTTTGTTCATTGTTCTGATATTTTATTTTTCTTTTTGTTTTCCTTTCTTTTTCTCTGTGATCTCTTGTGGTTGTTGATGAACATGCAAGTGGATTCCAAAAGCAAGTATAACTAAGCTATGTGAGAACCAGCGATAGTTCATGAAGACGTTCTCCTCCAAGCTACGCATCACTTCGTTCTTGATATGCTTGACGATATAATATGCATAGGGATTGAGTTCGAGTTTATGATCTATGCGTGGAACGCCTCCTAAGAAAGGTAGAACATGTAAGGTTTTCACGTTTTTTTTCTTCAACCAAACTCAAGTAAGTATTCTTTCTTTCCTTTTCTTTTCTTTTCTTTTTAGTAGATTAAATCACAACTTCTCCCAATTCTTTATTTGCCGACCCATTGTAAATACCACTTCCTTTCTAACTTAACTAATAAAAATAAAAACTTTAGAGATAACTTGCTTAACGCTTCCATCGCAGTCCCTCCCTGAGGATCACGACCCGCATAGCCTTGCTACAGCGGATTAGAATTGAGAACTTGCACATCCTATTCTTAAAACTAAAATACTATCTTTTGTGTGCAGGAAAACTCAGTCAACAGTGCTAATCCCTCAAGTTGTGAGGTGATTGTTTGTTGGATTGGAGCTTGCCTCAAGGAAGAGGTTGTGGTTGTAAAGAGAGGAGTTGGGTACTCCTTGTGAGAGTTCTTTGTGGACTAGCTAGTGGATTAGAAATCCTTCGTGTGTCGAAGGCGGGGATGTAGAGCTGGGTGCTGGAACCTCGTAACATATCTTGTTGTTTGCGCTTGATCCATTGACTCTCTCTCTATCCTCTCTTTACTTTGTGCCTTGCAACTATTCATATTGTGCATTCTTATTTACTTGGCTTGGTTGTGTGTGAATCATTTGTTGATCACACTTGAGTGTAATTTGCATTAAATTCCGCATTTAGTTCATTGATTAGCCATATCACCTATTCACCCCCCCTCTAGGTGACTTTTCAATTGGTATCAGAGCTAGCGCTCCTAATATTTAGGTTTAACCACCTAGGAGTGAGATCTTGGTTTGCTAATCTTCATTTGCATTGTTCATTTGCACTCATTTAGTTTGCTCTCATGGATAGCCCTCCTATGTTTGACCATATTAGACTTGATGCTTGGAAGGCCAATATGAGTAGACATTTAAAAAGCCTAGGACATCTAGTTTATCAAGCCTCCACTATGGAATCATTCCCTAATAGTAGCAAGCATAAAAAGGCTAATGCACTAGCACTTAGAGCACTTAGAGCATCTCTTAGTGAACATCTTTTACCCGTGTTTGATCGTTATGACTCGGCTTTTACAGTTTGGAGCTTATTGACGTCTCCCGAGCTTCCAAGGATTATCAACAAGATGAGGAGATCTAAGAGAGAAAAGTCCGAAGAGCATTGCTTCATGGTCCAAGGGAATAACTCCCTTGAGGTACAATCGGACACTCAATTAGATGATAGCTCTAGTTCCTATTGCCATGTTTGTTTTGAAGTTCAAACTTTAAATTTGGAACTTGCTCAAAAGCTTGAAAATTTCTTGGAAAAACACAATCTTTTAAAAGAGGACAACCTTGTTTTGAAAAATGAATTAAAGGATTTGTGTTCGAATTTTGAATTGATTTTGCAAGAAAAGGAAGATATTGCAAGTGAACGTGACTCACTTAAATCTCAACTAGACCTTGCCCTTAATGAGATTGAAGGTTTGAAAAGCAAAAATGATTGTGATGATGTTGTGAAGCACAATGAGATTTTATCTTCAAAATTAGATTTTACTTTTAAAGATAACCTTATCTTGAAAAATAAAATTGATTCAATTACAAAAGAGTTGGATTTGGTTTTAAAGAAAAATGAATCTTTGAAAATTGAAATTGATTCTCATGTGTGCCATGCTAGTATAGCTTCTTCTTCTTCTTGCACACCTATTGCATGCTTCACTTTGTCTTCCACTATTGAAAGTGATATAAATGTTTTGAAAAAAAGTGTTGAATGTTTGGGCTCCACTTTGAGCCAATGTGCCATGAACCACACTCGTTTGGAATCCTTGGTTCGTAAGAAACAAGTTCCAACTTTGCAGGCACACCCTACACGGCATACACATGCTTTCCACGGACACAACCATAACATGTATGTTCATGTGTACACATGTACACATTGTGGCCGAAAAGGTCATCTTGCTAGATTTTGTTATGATCGTATTTATCATGAAAATTTAGCAACTAATCTTGTTTGGGTTAGAAAAGAAACTAACCCCTATGGACCCAAAAGAAAATGGGTACCAAAAACCACCTCCTTGACTTTTGATGTAGGTGGGAGCTCTCGCATCACGTGAGAGTATTGGTGCCTTGAGGTGGATGCGTTCTAGGCCTAAAAGAGAACCATTTGGATGCTTCACTCTCAAGGGGATTTGGTGGGAGGACCACCGTGGTTTGGAGAACTAGAGATGCACCTTCATCGGTTTTGGTATCACTCTCTAACTCCCATTTTTATGCTTTTCATGTTCATCTATTCATAGCATGTCTTGTTTTATTGTTTCATGATTAGTATGATATTTGCCATGTCTATTAGACCATTGACATGCATGTATAGCTTATGAGATCACTCATGTTTATGGACCCATATTTTGTGTTCTCTTTATGTTTTAGCTATCATGTTAATCATAGATCTAATGCACATGTCTTTGTCATGATAATCATATGGTTGACTATGACTTTTGTTTTAATAATTCATGTTTTTGATCATGTTGATTGTTGACCCGTTTTATGCTTCATGTTTTGACTACTTGATTGAATGATAGTTTTCATTAAGACTAGGATTTATACTTGTACAACTAGTGAGCTACAAATAGACCCTTATATATGTTTGTGCTTGAACGCTCATTTGTATTCACTTGATGTACTAGTATAGTCTAGTTTTGATGATTCTTGCATTTGACTTGTATTCATCATTTTACATATTTTGTTTTAACTTCATGTATATGTCCATCTTGTCCAAACTATCATTTATACATATACATCCTTGAGCCACGTGCCTTCATGCATATACTTTTGTGGACTCATTGTGTTTAGGATATGTATGTATACTTTAGTTTGTACATGACATACATACGCCTTGAAGTTTAAATCGTTTGGATGAATTTTATGTTTGCTAAGTGATTTCACATCTATGATGAATTTCTTGTTTTTAAGATGATTTCAATTGGTGATTTCACATTTTCATGTTTTCAATATTGAGCTTGATTGTCCATTTTCATGTTGATATGTTTCTCACAACACTTGTACACTCACCTTATTTAATGTTCTCATGACTTAGTTTTCATGAGTACAAATTGTGCTATATGGATTTTGAGTGTTTTAGTGCCATGTGGTTTACATGTGTCTTCATGAAAAATATTTTTGTTATTCCTTGTTTGAAGGATCTCGTACTAGTTGATTCATATAACTAGTTGTGATATTCTTCCTTGGTAGTAGTTTTCAAACATACTATATTTGTAAACCTATTTTTGAAAACCCCTACCATCTAAGGGCGGTTGGATGGGAGATCATGCTCATGTATGCTTTATAGTGAAAATCATAGTAAACTTGAACATGAAATGGGTGGTAGAATATGAGATATACACTTGATCTTATTGTTGTTTCAATTGGTATCATTGAATTCTTTCAATTGGTATCAATCTTAACATTTCTTGTATACTCATATATTCTTGTATATGTATGCTTGCATTTCAAAGAATATCAATTTTAATTGGTATCTATCTTTTCATACATATGTATATGTTTTAGCTGTGCTTACTATATCCTTATATCTTTAAGCACAAATCTTGTTTATGATGATAAGCTTGAGCTTCAACTTTGTTTCAATTGATTTAGTTTTCAATTGGTATCTTATTTCAAGCCTTATCATAGTTTTCATTGGTATTTCATAAAGGGGGAGAAAATTTTGTAATTGTTTCTTTCAATTGGTATTTAGTATTCCACTCCCTTACTTTATGATAGAGAATAATAATTTCAATTGGAAATAATTTCAATTTGTATCAAAATCAAATTTGTTTATATACTTAATTATAATAATTTCAATCGGTATTAAGATCCATGTTTATTTTCAATTGGTATCAACATTTATGTTTAGAAATTCAAAATTTGTTATGTTTAATTTCAATTGATATCAAGATTATTTATTTATAATTGGTATGTTGATTGTTTACTTATCATTTGGTATCAAGATTTTTGTTTTTCAATTGGTATAGTTTCACTTTTTAAATTGGTATCAAAATGCACTTCATTGACACATTTTTAATTGGTATCATATTTGAGTTTAGTCGAAAGGGGGGAGAGCATCTCTTGATTGATTTCTTGTTTTGAATATAAAAAGAATATATTTTCATTAGTTTTGTAAGTAAGGAGGAGAAGAATTTCTTTTAAATCGGTTTGTTTTGTTTTTAACCCCTTGTTGATGATTGACAAAAAGGGGAGAAGAATTTGAGTTTATATGCATGTTTGGATATGCATGTTTTATGTTTTTAATGTTTTTATTATTAAGTTCAATTGGTATCCAAAGCATTATTTAAAGAACATGTTTAGTTTGCTTAGTTTTGGTATCAAGAGCTTGTAAAAGAGATCATGAGTTTTGTTTTGCATATATTATGTTTAATTGGTATCTAGAGCATGTTATGTTTAGTTTAATTGGTATCAAGAGCATGTTTATTTTTTAAAGATTTTTCATTGGTATCAAGAGCATGTTTATTTGTTTTTGCTAATTGTGTCTAGAACATGTTTATTTGTTTTATAATTTTATTGGTATCTAGAGCCATTTATTAGTTGTTTATCCTATGCATGAGTTAAGGGGAGCTTCTTTGAAGCTTAACTTTAATCCATGCATATATAACTCCATGAGTTTTGTCATCATCAAAAAGGGGGAGACTGTTGGCCTAAAGGCCTTCCACTCTAGTTTTGATGATGATTAACTCATGTAGTTATGTGTACTAATTATCTTGTGATGTTTAAGTTTCAGATCATTAATCAAGATATTAGTTGGTGAAAGCTTCCACACATCTTTCACATGTTGATTCAAGAGCCCGAGCGTCAAAGATCATATATAGCACTTGCTCGGTGGATCAAAGAGTTTTGGATCGAGTCGGCTTGGAGATTGCGCTCTACAAGAAGACTTAGGTATCCTAGTTTAGTTTTGTGTTTAGATCCAAATTGTAAAGATTAGAATAGTATGATAAGCTCAAGTTCACAACACACACGTTTCATGTTTTGGTTTTCGGTTTTTGGTTTAACCGATCTTGGTTTGCATGAATAGATATTATATCAAAACAAGTTTATATGGTTTAATATATATTAGATTTGTTCTATATACATGCATGCTTCAACTCTTAGACAAACTTACTTTGATATACCTATTTCATGTGTTTTAGGTTTTGTGTTTTAACAAAACTTATTTTTGGAATTAAAGACAAAAACTATGATATATATATATATATTTCATGTATATTGGATTTCTATCCATATGCATCATGCTTCAAAGTGTTTAAATATCATGTTTTTGTATTTGGAAGAGTTTTGGACAAAATGTATTTTCTATTCAAAAATCCAAGTTTTAGAAAATACAATTTTTGGTTTTTGGTAAAATGATAAGACACAAAAATAGTTCATATTGATTGATATTTGAGCTAAACTTTTTACCACATGTTTATATATCAATGCAAAATGATAAAACTATTTTTGGTGATTTTTAGAAAAGATAAAAGAATTTTTAAATATGTTTTATCCAATTTTCTGTTCTAGGCTTCAACCAAGTCGACTAGTAACCTGACTAGTCGACTAGGGCTGAGGTCGGTCGACCGGTCCGGTCGACCGACGTGCACAAATCTGTGCACGTTTGGCAGCTTTGGGACGGTCGACCGGGACGGTCGACCGGGACGGTCGACCGGACTGAGAGCAGAGCTCTCTGTTTGTTTGGGTCGACCGGACCGGTCGACCTGCAGCTGCCAACGGGCAAAAATTGACCGTTGGACGGTCGACCGGATCGGTCGACCGGCAGTGGTATTTTGGCCAAATCTGCTGCCAACGGCTAGTTTCCAGATTTGTCTATAAATACCCCATTTGCAAGAGTTTTTCTCTAAGATTTTTTGTGCGAATTTTTTCATACTCTCTGGTGTTTTTGCTGCAATCAAAAGAAGTTTTTGGACTTGAATTGAACAATCTTTTTGGTGTTTTTGTTAGGGTTTGGAAAATCAAAGAAGAGGATTTTTGGGAAAAGCTTTTGATTGAACTTCACCATCTTGATTTCTATTATTTCCCAAGGATTTTTCTTTGTGATTTTGATTTCCATTCTATTGGTTTTCTCCACACTTGAGCTAAAATCTACTATCTATTCTATAGGTTATTTGTGTGGGAGAAGAGATTGTTTGTGGTTGCTTGTTGAACCACCAAGTTAAAAACCCAATCTTTGTTTGGCTTTGTGCCTTGGGTTGTATCCCTCAAGTTGTGAGGTGATCCTTGTGTTTGCTTTGTGCTAATCCTCAAGTTGTGAGGTGATTGTTTGTTGGATTGGAGCTTGCCTCAAGGAAGAGGTTGTGGTTGTAAAGAGAGGAGTTGGGTACTCCTTGTGAGAGTTCTTTGTGGACTAACTAGTGGATTAGAAATCCTTCGTGTGTCGAAGGCGGGGATGTAGAGCTGGGTGCTCGAACCTCGTAACATATCTCGTTGTTTGCGCTTGATCCATTGACTCTCTCTATCTCTCTCTTTACTTTGTGCCTTGCAACTATTCATATTGTGCATTCTTATTTGCTTGGCTTGGTTGTGTGTGAATCATTTGTTGATCACACTTGAGTGTAATTTGCATTAAGTTTTTAAATTCCGCATTTAGTTCATAGATTAGCCATATCACCTATTCACCCCCCTCTAGGTGACTTTTCAAGGGGTGTGCATCCAATTGAATCCGATGATGTTTGGTGTGCTCTACACAGACTTGGTTGGACCGTCAGTGAAAGACAGGAAGACTAGATAGAGCTGGTCAGTTGCAGAGTCAGTGTTGGCTCGTGAGAAAGTCTTCGTGAGGTCGTGAAGTTGTGGAGTAGAAGCTACAGTTTGGTGATCGGCATGTATGAAAGTTCTCCTAAGGTGAAGTGCAGGGAAGACATGTGCGATGTTTTCCAAGGACAGCTGAGCTTCAGATTCCAAACCGAGATCGTGTGTCGATTCGTCCGGTGCGCGCAAGCCGAGATCGTGTATTGATTTCGCCGAGATCGTGTGTCGATTTCGCCTGGTAGACTGGGGTACGTTAGAGATCGGCTCAGATTTGGGAAGAATCTTCGCCAAGGTGGAGAATTGTTGGAAAGAGAGAGGTTATTGCTGAGGAAGTCGAAGAGGATCGTCGAGGAAGTCGGCGACGAAAGACGAAGGAAGCAGCAGCAGAAAAACAGCTAACAGCAGCAGGAACAGGTGTTCAGGTCGACCGGCCCGGTCGACCGCCCGCAGTAGCAGGTGCTCGGTCGACCGGCCTGGTCGACCGACGTGCACAACGTGCACAAGGATGGAGCTCGGTCGACCGCCCGGTCGACCTACTGAAGTGACCCAACTCTCGGTTGGGAACGGTCGACCGGACCGGTCGACCGGTGGAAGGGGTCGGTCGACCGCCCGGTCGACCGACAAGCGGGTGCGGGCTGCGTTTCTGTTTTGGAAACCTGTTGGTATAAATACGGGTTTGCCTAGGGTTTTGAGGATGCTGGAAACTCTGAAGCTCTCTTGAGATTAGAGAAGCTGTTAGTATTGTAATCTTCTTCCAAAAAGTAAAAAGCCTCTCTTTTGATTGTCCCGAGGACGTAGGCATCAATGCCGAATCTCGTTAAATTGTTGTTTTGTGTGCTTTCTCTGGATTTTGGTATTTGTGCTGTTTGGAAGATTGTTCTTTGTGCGTAAGAGATTCAGGGGATCCTCATCAGGTTGTTGTCGTAGGCACAACATGCCTCGCCTGCCATCGCTAGTCTCCACTGCGAGGGGAGAGAAAGTGATGAAAGAGTTAGAAAATCGAGGCCTCACTATATCAAAGGAGCTGGTTTGGTTCAAACCCGCTTTTGGATAAGTTAAACCACATTCCTCACTTTTCTATACTAGCAATGGATTTTGTAAAAGTTAAAACACATTCCTCACATTTCTCAACTAGCAAGGCGGGGTAGAGGCAAGGGTGGTGGAAAGAGACTAGAGTAGGCTGCCAGAGCTCTTTGACAACAACGAGATGCATTATTAATGGCCGCTGAGGACCGGGTAAGCTGTAGGTTCACTTTTTTTAATTTATTAAACAGTTTTCTGCTTAGCCGGCTAGGCATTGGGAGCTTGGTCTGCCCTTGCCTTGCTGAGTGCTACTTAAAGCACTGTAACGTATAACAGACATTCTAGGTTAAGTTTGAGTTAACATTGATTTGGCCAGGTTTTTTCTTTCTAAAAGAAATTATGTACAAGTTAGGATCCAAGCGCGCAAAATAGGCAACAAACATTCATTTCACACACTAACCTTTGAAGCCTCTGGATTTTTTTTCTTTCAAATGTATAACATTGCATATACTTGTTGGGCAATTGTTGGGTTATTTGGGTCAAGAACCCAGACCCTATCCTGACATGTTTAACAAACGGTTAATTTGGGTTGTATGATTATGAAGCATACCCATGTATCTCATCTAATTCTACATGAGTAATAGCACATCATGAAAAAGAGTGAGGAAGCAATGCTACTATACATAGTGCCTGCAATGACAAATCAATTATGGTGATGTTATTAACAGTTGAGATTTTCAAACTTCTCCCAAGGAATGATTCCATAATTAACAAGGTATAGATAATTCATGAAAGGAAAACAATGGGAATCCATTGGATGATCTGAATTTATACTACCAGATATTGTTGCAATTGAATACTGGTTGTAGCCTACTGGCTTCCAGTGACACTTTCAAGCTCCATTGATATCATCTTACATACAAACATAAGATAACATCACATTCATGCACCCACCATATTGCATGGACACGGATGCGATAAAAGCACTATTATAAGCGGATGCGCAAAATCTAAAGAAACCTAGGATATAGATACATTATGGATTCAACAAAAAATAATGTGTATATTATATATAAATTTATAATAAGGCGTGATATAATCCGGAGGTTAATAATAAATTATATGAATGCGTTTCAGATAATTCTAAATTCCCAACCATAAGCATAAAAACTAAACACTGTTCGGCCCAAGCTAGCTCAAGACCAGACACATATTGGAGGTGTCAGATATGTATCCACTGACTTTGTGGCACATATCAGCGCAAATGTGTGTCAAACACGGATAAGACAGCCTCCAATGTGTGTCAATGCACCATAATGCACCAGTTTTAGCTACAAATCACTGGAGCAAATCACAAGCAATAAGATGCTTCATTCTTTTTTATTCATATTTTTCAATATTTTGTTATTTCTACTGGCTTCTATCACATTCGATCATAAATTGGGTTGTGTTGTATTCTGCAAAATTTTGAGATTCTGCAAAACTTTCATTCCTAATGAGTTTGTAATACCTGTGACTATACTAGTTACGGATCATTGTGTTAGATATGGATACATGGAACCAATCCAACTTGGATTCAACTTGCTAGTAATCCAATCTGGATCCAAACTCAAAATCAAACAACTGAGCTATTATCTTGACTAAAGATAAAAGAAAAGCTATTCTGGAAAGAAACCTTACTACCAAAATTTCTGTAATTGAAAATCCAAATCCAAGTGTAAAAGTTAAAGATCTTAAATTTAAACTCATGAAATCCATCATCTATGATAATACCCAGCTTGTGGCAAGTCTTAAGTCAAGAAGTCATCAAATAATACACTGATTGTCATTCTATAAAAATTAAGATTCATAAATACTAGTTTGATTTTTTCTTATCTCCTATTTCATCTTTAGAGGTTTTGGACTCAACAAAGAGTCTTCCTGTCTTTCCCTTTTATTCTCTCATACTCTCTCTCTAGCAAGTTTTATGATGGTAATAAAAATATAAGGACTAGCCTTATACTTGGTATTTAACCGAGGAAGCAATGAGCTCAACCATTTACCAAATTAGTAAATTACCCATATCTTAACCTAGTTATTATAATAAGACTAAGCACATTAGATGATAAAATAGTGAACCAAATAGATTAAGCATTATATTTATGATAGGACAATATGGGTTTCTCATAATTGACAAAATTGCACGTGGGCACTAAAGCAATTCCAATTTATATGAGGTTTCTTGATTAGCCCCTAGTCTACATTAAGTTAATGTTGAGTTAATGGAATAATGGGTTTTACAATGACCAATGGTTTTGATTGCATCCTCAAATTTTCTGAAAGTTTATATGATATATTCTAATTTTGGGCGACGGTGTCTTTTGCTTCAATAGTTAATTTGTGCATACATGTTATCACATGTCCGGTATCCTTGCAGTTTCATAATTTTTCTACACTGTAGTATGGAACCATAGGATCATGTACCTTAAGATATTTTGGCCAGAGCTTGCACAATCATTGAATGAGCTGCTTGAGTAATGTGATGTTCATAGACCTTTGGAGGGGATCTGCAATCAACTTGACTTGGAGTTTAGGTGCCAAAGAAATATGCTTTAATAACTGCACTTGTTAGGTATATGAACAACGCAAAATCACAACATCTACATCTTTGTATCTGACTTTTTTTTTCTATCATATATGTTCATCTAGTGTTATCTTTGTGCCTCTCATTGCATTATGTTCATGCCAATCTTCCCTCGTACAATAACTACGTATAGAGAATCTCTTGTCAACTTAAGTTCATTTGTATATTGATTGGACATCTTGTGAATCATCTCTCTTTCTCCCTGATACATGTGTGCATGTGTGCGGATAACCTTCTCTATTCGGTAACTAGTAAAGAATCTCGGGTCCTCGCGTATATCTCAATCTAGATTGGACATTTTGCAAAAACACGTATTTTATTCTTGTGCATGTGCATGTGTATATGCATATATGCATGCCTGCGCAAAAGAAGATAGAGAAAGGTGAGATGATGAGATGGGATCGTTCAAAATCTATAGTGAGATGAGTTTGTATGTATCTTAATTTGTACAGATTGGTCAGTACAAATTGCTGCTTCAGGA
>JAVJIF010018435.1:0-62459 GCA_038442645.1 Agave tequilana
GAAAGTTACCTTCTAGGTTTTGGTAACAATTCCTAACTCCCATTTATTACTGCTTTTCATTCTTATCATTATTAGCATGTTTTGATGTTTTATAGCATGTTTCATTGTTTTAGTAATTAGTATGAAAATGCCATGTTAATTAGATTCTTGACATACATGTATAGTATTTGAGACACCCATGTTTAATATGGATTATTATTTTGTATTCTCGTATTGATTAGCTATCATGTACATCATAAATCTAATAACATGTGGATATTCATAATAATCATGTTTATGTTTATCATGTTTACACACTAGTATAAATCCTAGTCTAAATGATTTGTTTTTATGCTTTATGCCTTGATTACATGTTTAGAGATGTTAGTTTTCATTAAAACTAAAGATTTATACTTGTGCATATAGTGGGCTACATAATCTATATATGTTTGGGCTTGATTGCGTATTTGAACCCATTAGATGTGCTAGTATAGTCTAGTTTTGATGATTCATACATTTTAAACTTGTATTCGTATTCTTGAATTTATTTTATGAGTATGATTTTCATTCATGTATATGTGCATTTTACCAACCTTAGTTATCCATGTATACCCCTTGAGTCATTTGCTTTTCATGCAGCAAATCTTTATATGGACTCAATTTGTGTTTAGGGATATGTATGTATACTTCATGTTTGACAATTCATACATATACCTAAATGAAATTTTGTTTTGATGAAAATTTAGTTTTCTTGATTTTGTGTTTAATTGTTTAACTTCATGTATATGTCTATCTTGTCCAAAACTATTAGATATACATGTTTATCCTTTTTGAGCCACGTGCCTTCATGCATATATTTTGTGGACTCGTTGTGTTTTGGATATGTATGTATGCTTTAGTTTGTATTAGACATACATATACCTTGAAGATTAAATAAGTTTTAATGATTTTCATGTTTTCTTGTTTCAAGGAATTTTGAGCTTAATTGGTATTTCATAATGCCATGTCACACATTACTTGTACACTCACCATTTTTAAAATATTTCCATGAGTATGTTTTCATGAGCATGTATGGACCTTATTGAATATTGAGTGTTTTCAAGTGCTATGTGTTTACATGTGTTTTATGAAAATTATTTTAGTTTATTCCTTACTTGAGGATTTCGTACTAGTTACAAGATTTCTCTTTACTAGTTCTATTTTCTTTTTGGTAGAGTTTTTCAAACAAAACTTATTTTTCAATCTATTTTTTGAAAACCCCTACCCTTTATGGGAGGATGGATGGAGAAATGTTCATGTTTGCTTTAAAATGAAAAATCATTTAAAACTTGAACCATGATTGGGAGGTATAGTAATATGATGTATACACTTGAACTTATTGTTATGTCAATTGGTATCATTGAACTCTTTCAATTGGTATCATTTTGATCTTTTTGTATACTCATATGTTTATTGTGTATGTATTTTCAATTGGTATCATCTATTGGTGATTGGTACTCATTCTATTTCATACACATATACTTGTTTTATTTGTACTATTATATTTCAATATCTTGAGCACAAATGTTGTTTATGCTAGAGCTTGAGCTTCAACTTTATTTCATTGATTTAGTTTTCAATTGGTATCTTATTACAAGCCTACGCATAGTTTTTGTTGGTATTTCATAAAGGGGGAGAAAATTCGTTTTTTATATTTCAATTGGTACTTGTATTTCCACTCCCTTACTTTATGACAGAAATAGTCATTTCAATTATTTTTGACTTAAAAAATACTATCTTTTGATATCAAGATGTCTTGTGTTTTAAATTGGTATCTAAATTTTGTTTAAAGAAATACAAAAGTTTTGATTTATATATTGACTATATGTAAGGGAGCTTAACATCTCTTCTACATATAGATTCATGATGAGTGTATCTTGTATTGAAGAGCTTCAATACTCTTCTTTATGTGGTACCGTGTGTGTAGGGGGAGCTTCACATCTCCTCTTATGCATTACACAATGTGTGTTATGTGAATTAGGGCTTAACATCCCTCTTTCATGTAATGCATATGTGTGGGAAGCTAACTTAGCGTCTTCCTCTTCATGAATGTATATAGCATATAACATTTATTGATCTTTGTTTATTTTCAATTGGTATCAAGATGCTTCATTGACATATTTTCAAGTGATATCCTAATTGATTGTCACCCCTTATTGACCTTGTTTTTGTTTTTTGACAAAAAGGGGAGAACATTACTTTTTATTGTTTTGATTGACAAAAAGGGGGAGAAAGATTTTTTACCCCTCATTTTTTGTTTTGATTGTTTACCCTTTGTTGATGATTGACAAAAGGGGAGAATAATTTGTGTTTTATATGCATCTTATGTTTTTGCATATATTAAGTTTAATTGGTATCTAGAGCATCTAGTATTTTTGTTAATGTTTTATTAATTTAATTGGTATCTAGAGCTTCTAGAACATGTTTATGTGTTTTATGCATGTTGATGCATACACGTTTATGTACTTCATTGCATATCTTTTGTTTATTTGTTTATGCATGAGTTAAGGGGGAGCTTCTTTGAAGCTTAAAACTTTATCCATGCATATATAACTCCATGAGTTTTTGTCATCATCAAAAGGGGGAGATTGTTGGCCAAAGGCCTTCCACCCTATTTTTGATGATGATTAACTCATGTAGTTATGTTTACTAATAATCTTATGTTGTTTAAGTTTCAGATCTTTTACCAGATATTAGTTGGTGATTAGCTTCAACAAAGGAGTTTAGAAGCTTTTCATGGTGATTTCAGGGCCAAAGCATCAAGATCATACCTTGCCTAGCTCATGGATCACGGTGTTTGTGGATCGAGTCACCTTGAAGATGAAGATCGTCAAGAAGACTTAGGTATCCATAGTTTAGTGTGTTTTAGATCCATTTGTAAAGCTTAGTATAGTTGATATGCTCAAGTGCACAAACACACACGTTTTCATGTTTTGGAATTGGTTTTCATGAATGATTGATCAAAACAAGTTTACATGGTTTATATGTAAATAGATGTATTCTAGTTATACATACATGCTAAATTTCTTAAACAAACTTATTTTGACTTTCCTATTCATGTACTGAAAAAATCAAGTTTGATAAAATACAAATGTTGGTTTTGATAAAATTTGCAAGACACAAAATGAATTGATATGATTGTTATATGTCTTGAATTTTTATCACTTGTTTGTGTTTCAATATATAATGTTAAAACTATTTTTGGTGATTTTTAGAAGTGTTAAAAGATTTTTTCAAAATATTTTAAAACTGTTTTTCTGACCCAGTTTTCTGTTCCAGGCTTCAACCAGTCGACTAGTCACTGACCTAGTCGACTTGGGATGAAGTCGGTCGACCGGCCGGTCGACCGACGTGCACGGATTGTGCACGTTTGCAGACACTGGGACGGTCGACCCAGGGTCGACCGGGTCTGAGAGCAGTGCTCTCTGTTTGTTTGGGTCGACGTGTGGTCGACCGTGTTTGCCCAACGGTCACATTTCTGACCGTTGGCGGTCGACCGGGCCGGTCGACCGTTAGCCTGTCAGGCTGCCACATCAGCCTAATGGCTAGTTTTCTGTTTGGCTATAAATACCCCAACTCTTGGGGTTTTAGTTAAGGTTTTTACAAGAGAAAATTCTCAGTTTACCTGAGTTTGAAACAAATTTTCAAAGTGTTTTGGGCTTTAAACTTCCAATCTTATTTGTTTTAGGTTTTTGGAAATCAAAGAAAAGAGTATTTTGGGAGATTTGTCTTGGCTTTCATTTTCTATCATTTACAAGAGTTTTTCCAAGTAGTTTTTCTGTTGCTTGTTTTCCCAAACACCTAGTTCCACACTTGAGCTTATCTTCTATCCTAATCTATTAGGATCTTGTTTGTGGAAAGAGAAAAAAAGAGAGATTGTTTGTGGTTGAAAAAACCACTTGTTGTAACACCCTTGTTCTTTGCATCCTCTTTGGTAGAGGTGATCGGGTGATTGGTTTGCTCCTCTTTGTAGAGGTTGAGTTGGTTGGTTTGCTCCCTCTAGTGAGAGGTGGAGTTTGGTTTGTAAACCCTCTTCGGTAGAGGTGTTGTGATTTTTTGGCTTCGGGCCTACCCCTCGGTTGTGAGGTGGTTGTTTGAGAGAGGAGTTCGGTACTCCCTTATTGTAAAATCCTTCTCGTGAAGGTTCCCTCGGTGGGGTCCTCGTGGACGTTATAGTGGATTGGAATCCTACACGGTGGTGTAGGCGGGGATGTGAGCAAGGTGCTCGAACCTCGAAACATATCTTGTTCTTAGCGTTTGATCCACTTGTCTCTCTAACTCTCTCTCTTGTTTATTTGTTCAAAGCATCATTCATATCATATCATCATACTTGCTTGTGTTGCTTGCATTATTTCATATTGCTATCATCCTTATATGCTTGGCTTGATTGTGCGTGTGCCTCACTTATCTTAACCACAAGAGCTTCACATAGCACCTCAACCCATTCAAAGGAATCAAGAGGAGGTAGTTCAGAGCCCTTCACGGGGAATTCGGCTACACTTGTGAGTTGTATTAAGTGTGTTGCAATATTTGCATTAGCTTCCGCATTTAGCGCATTTAGTTCTTAGATTACACTTACACCTATTCACCCCCCCTCTAGGTGTTTTTTCAGAAAACTATCTATGAAAAAAACAATTTTCTTTTTCATCTTGAACTTCTTCTTCATTTAAGAATAGAAGTTCATTATTTTCAGATCTTTTATCAGTATCTAAAATTTAGACCTCTGACATTTTAATGAGCTTCATTATTATGTCCAACTTGTTGCAACTGAGATTGATCCAGACTTAAGATTTGATGATTTTGATATTTTGGCATAGTGAAATCACAAGTATCAACTTATCTTGTGATTTTCTCATGACATATGATTTACTAACCCTCTGACATCTACAATAGTATCGGAGTCTGTTTTTAGCACAAGTGGTCGAGTACTGACTGATACGAGGAGCCATCTGGCATCAGATGCAATCGAGATGGTCATATGCGAGAAGGATTGGCTGGACGCAAAAAAAAAAGTTAAAATAAAATATTGACGATTTCATCTAAAATTCCAGAAGATGATGAAGACTTTGTAATTTTTTTTATCCATGAATGATAAATATTTGAAAGACTTGTAATTTTTTATTTATGAATGATAATTTAATTTTTTTAATTTATACTTCAATTGTATTGTATCAATTTATTCATTTTACTAGATATTAATAAAAAAATTTATATTTTCATTCACAACTTGTAATTTTTTTTGTCAAATTTTCACTTAGAAAATTTTGAGAATTTTAAAATTTTTTTTAGCATGAACATAGGAATTTTAGAGTTTTATTTATTTATTTATTTTCCATAAATAACTGGGTCGGGGCCAGGCAGGCACATTTTTGCCAGTGGGGTAGGCTCGGCTCGCCCGTCGTGCCTGGTTTAGGCCCAGCCCGTTTGACATCCCTACACAGAAGGTTGATTTAATTGAGCGGTTTTTTTACAACAGTACTTAACCGACAGTATAATAGGGATAACCGCATCCCTACAGTTCACATTGAGTTATGATAGCAAGGCACGCGTGCGAGATCTTTTTTGACTTGCTATATATAAAATTTCACATTTCATATGAAAACATTTTTTAATTTGTAAATATATTCAAGTAAACAAAACAAATTAGTTCCCCAATCTAGATTAATTTTGTGCTAAAAACATTTCATAAATAATAAATAATATTAATTTACTTTTTACTCGACACACATAGCTTTGGCTGGCGAAGCTGAGTGGGCGGTTGATTGTTGGCCACAACCTTCGTATTTTTGGGTCGTATGAGATTACTATCAATGTTTTGAGACAACTGATTCCGTGATGGGAGATGTTGGACTAAAATGACACTAAAAGTGATCTTATATTGCGATTCCAATTCCCCGATACAACCCCGGACCCCTACACTTTACCGCACTCATTTTTCTTTAGGCACTACCGTGAGGCTACACAAATTTTTACAAAAATACTCTCTTCAGTGACGATCTCACATTGCCGCGGTTACTAGTTTAGTCACGAGAAGTGTGAACGCAAGGCAGCGTTGTGATTATTACCAGGGTACAGTTAGTAAAAGCACTCTAAGGAGAGAATAATTCGGAATTGAGTGAGATGACATATTTATTAAGATAAATTACGCAGAATGATAAAATAGAGCATACGATAAACTTGTGACTTTCCATTAAATATCCTCTTCCCAAATTTTTTTTCCAGAAGTCATTATGAATGATTAATTTGCAATTTACCCAATGAACGTTTACATGCTCAGTTAAATCTAAACTTGCATTAAGATCTTTAACCAAGGAAATCACAATTTATCCATGAATGTTGACATGACTAAAATACTTTTGTGCAAGTTTTACTTACTAAAGCTGGGATCCACATGCTAGGTGAGGCGTGGCTCACTAGTAAAAGAATGAGAGTGAGTTGTGGGGTTTTTAAGTTCAAGTCGAGTTATGACCTAATGTCCAAAGAAATTGGGATCCACCTTCAACAGGCTTAATGAGTTTGCAATGTCACTTATGGATAACGCGTCCGCACATAAGTTTAAAAATTATGAGTTGCCTAGACGCAGGACGGAAGGGGAAAACGAAAGTTTGTGATGGGATTGGAGATAAACTAGTCTAGGGCTCAAAAAATTGAGGAAAAGGTAAAGATTGAACTGAGCGTCTCAACTGGTAATCGCTCACCCACTCCATACATCGGACATAAAAACTTAGATTCGAACTTCACCCCAAAGAGAATCTCTCTTCCACTTTATGCCGGTCACATAAAGATTTTAAAGAACTCTAAAAAATTTCAATATTTCATTGATCTTCAAAATAACTTTTATAACAGTATATATATAGATAAAGATCACGTGCATTTCTCGTACCTTAAATAAAGAAAAACTAATAAAAGAAAAAGACTAATAAAAGAAAATAAAATTCCACTAAAATGACCCTCCCAAAATGTCTTCCTGTCCCCATCAATTCTCCCATGGCTGGAGAACACTCGTCCTTGAGTTTTAAAAGAACTCGTCATTTAGTTTATTGCAGTAAAGACATCATTTGAGACTCGGATGGTGATTGAATATAGAAATCACTAATTGGAGAATCTCACCCATGCGAACCACTCAACTCACTTCATGCATTGCGCACAAAGATTTCAAAACTAAAGACGAAATCTTCCATGAAGTTTTTAAAAAATTGAAGACAAAATCTTTTGCCACCTGTTTGAATTTGAAACAGGTCAGATTGGAATTGTAATATTTCTAAATCTTTTGGGCTGATTGAAGGGACAGTTGCCTCCACCACGAGCTTGAGACCTACTAGGATGCATAGAAGAGTCTCCCACAATCCAGCGCCACAAACCAAATCTGTCAACTTGAAGGTCGAATGCGGGTCGGGTTGATGTTGTAACTGATTGGATCGAATTGGTTGGACTTTGCAGTGAACCCGAATCGGGTCCAGGTGGGTCGGGTCGGTTGCAAAGCGAGTTGAGTCAGGCTCTGCGGCGATCAAATTATATCTATGTCGAACATGGTTGGTGGCCAGAGAGAGCGGTCGGCGAAATCTGTATGCCGGCGGTCGAGGTCCGTGATGAAGATGTTGGCTATCGAGATCGGGCTGACTACTAAGAGTCAGTGAGGACAAGGAGAGAAGTTGCTAGTGAGTGAGGGACAATGATGGAGATGGATCTGGGTGTTTCGGTCGATGACAAAGAAATGGTGGTTTTTGTTGATGGAGATCTGGCAGTGAGGTTGAGGTGTTGTCGTGGAGGCGCGATATGTGGTTATCGACCAGAAGAGAGAGTGACAGATCCAGGAGGTCTGGCTTGGTGAGTTGGTGCAGTCAATTAGGATTAGGGTTAGGGTTCTTGGGGATGAAAGAGGAAGAAGAAGAGGAAAAATGAGGTTGTGCATTGGTTTGGATGAGACTGAAGGAAAGCGACAATGAACAATAACTTGTGTTAATTTCGGGGATGTTTTTTTTTCACAGCTACAGGAACAGAACAGATCTAGGGTTCTTGATTTTTCTTTAAAGAAAACTAAAGATTTGGGAAGGAGAAAAAAGAAAGACTAATCTAGGGTTTAGAAGAGGATATCAGGAAATTTAACTCTAATACCAATTTGATATAGAAAGGAAGGGGAAAACTAGGGTTTATTGTGAGATTAGAGACAAACTAATCCATGGTTTGGAAATTAAGGAAAAGATGAAAATTGATTCGATCAACCACTTTATGCATCACACACAGAGATTTTAATTCGGGCTTCACACCTAGGAGAATCTCTCTCCCACTTCATACTTCTTACACAAATATTTAAAACAACACTAAAAAATTTTCAATAATGCATTGATCTTCAAAATAATCTCTTTCCCGCTGCATACAGTTGGACGCTCCCATTGATCCTGCCAAAACATAGAAAGAAGAACACCCTTCAGGTCAGGAGCACTGATGTGGTACCAGCCGAAGACCCTGGGGAGTGAGAATAGATATCTTTGGTTGAAGAAAGAAAATAATACTTGTGTGTGGTGTTTCAGTAATAATCAGAAGATAACCTCCCTCTTAATGGAGATGGGAGTATATTTATACCCGCCTGAGTTGTCATCATGAGTGTGAATATTTTGAATCTCCATACTATATAATCTGCACGTTATGAAATTCTCGTAATTACCTAGATCTCGTCGTTGACTGTTGGGATAGCCATGCATAGATATCTGTCAATATTCATAACAAGTGGCATTGATATAGGGGCGTTGTAACATTTTGAACGTGGGGATGATCTGGCATCGTGGCTGGATCCACGAATCACGGGGATCATGTCGTTAAGCTGTGAGTAGCGCAAGAGCAGCGGGCTTCGAAGTGTCTCCGGGTCAGAGTCTGGAGTAATTTTGGAGATGATCTTTGTACCAATGATTGTAATCTGCGGTGAACTATGCAACTCCGGTTGAGTTAAAGTTCTGGATAAATGGCCCTGAAGCTATACGGGCTCGGCATAAGACCTGAGACTCTCTCTTTGGATCCATGTTGGGCCCGCGACATGTTAGGCCTACCGACAGAAAAGTGACTTGGCCGCTTGGGGCGCTACTGGGCGACAGGATACATTGCATGATCTTAGCATATGTTGGATATCGACCACTATAGATGCCCCCTGTCTTCCCCTTTTTCGGTGCTTGTGATCGAAAAAATTTAGAAAAGGGGGAAAGTATGACCAACTTGATCCTCTGACTAGGATCTCGCTTGTCATTTTTTAGTCAGAGAAAAGTAATCGGTGTATCTCTTCAATATGCATTTAATGTTGCCCTTGCTCTATATGGTCAGCTGGCAAATCAAGTATCCGATCAGTGTGCGTAAAAGAAAGGTAGCCGTTGTTTGGCTGATAGGGTTTGTTGGGATCAGTATAACGATTTGATTTGAATCGAGAACAATCTCGATGACTAGAATTGAATCGAGAGACTGTCATTGCATTGATGTTTCCTTTCAATGTATAAATAGGGGAAGGATTTGGATGGTTTCTTCCAAAACCCTAGTTTTTGAAACACCTAAAATTTTCTTTTTTTTTGCCCCCGAACTTGCGATCCAACTCTTCATCGCCTGATCGAACTTGGATCAGATTTTCAAAATGACAGGTTAAGGAACCATGGTTGCTGCTGACGAGAAGAGGAGAAGGTAGGCCAACAGGACGAGAATAGCGATGGACTTCGACTTTAAGCCGTCCATACTTCATAACAAGGAGGAAGTTGATGAGTATCTAGAGAGGCATCATGGTCCTTTAGCTTCTGGTATCGAAGTCGAGTGGTGCTGCCCTCGAACAAACTATAAGACTTCTCCTAATGGGGGTGTGTACTTCCATCCATAGATTCTAGCGTTGGTGCGCAATTGCCACTAACCAACTTCGTGCGGCAGGTCTTGATATTCAACAATGTATACTCAGTTGACACTGGGTGCGTGGTGGGTGATTCTGGTCTATGAGGATCTCTGTATCCAATTTCTCGCTTTCTTATACAGTTTGGAGGATTTCTCCTCCTTTTACATGATAAAAAATCTTTCGCTTAGGACTCGCTCCTTTAGTCCATGGGTAAGTTTGGGTAAATTGATTGTTAATCCCCCAGTGACCACGGGTGAAGCTCTACCATCGTTCGGGTCTCTAGTCCTTGGGAGGCCGCGAAAGAGGGTAAGCATGGGAGCGCTCCAACGTCCTAGTCTGAGGGATCATTACCCAGGGTATTGAATTATTCTTGGAAGACTTCATGGAACGGGCGAATAGATTGATTAATATTAATTACAACAATCACAACTGGAGTTGGCTATTGGGCCTTCATAAGGTTATGGTGGCCCATGCTGTCCCAAAGATAAATCCGCAGTAGATGATGTTGTTGGCCCGGAGGCCTTCCTCTCTAGTTTTGATGATGATTAACTCATGTAGTTATGTTTACTAATAATCTTGTGATTTTAGTTTCAGATCATTAAGCAAGATATTAGTTGGTGATTGCTTCAATAGGATGAGTTTGAAAGCCTTCATGGTGATTCCGGTGCCTGAGCTTCAAGATCACTCATTTGCACTCGGTGGATCACGTTTGGGATCGAGTCGACTTGAAGATGGAAGATCGTCAAGAAGACTTAGGTATCCTAGTTTAGTTTAGTGTGTTTAGATCCATGTGTAGAGCTTAGTGTAGTTGATATGCTCAAGTGCACAATACACATACACGTTTTGGTTTTGGATTTGGTTTTCATGAATAGATTGATCAAAACAAGTTTACCTTGTTTTTATGTATATTAGATGTATTCAATATACATACATGCTTCATATCTTAAACAAACTTATTTTGATATGTCTATTCATGAGTTTTAGGAAAAATCAGATTTCCTATTGAAAAATCAAAGTTTGATAAAATACATGTTTTAGTTTTTGGTAAAAATGATAAGACACAAAAATAGTTTCATATGCTTGATATTGAGTTAAAATATTTATCACAAGTTTATATATCAATGCAAAATGATAAAACTATTTTTGGGTATTTTTTACAAGAGATAAAAGTATTTTTAGAAATATTTTTAACAAGTGTTTCTGACCCAGAACAGTGGCTGACAGGCCAGGTCGGCCGACCGCACGGTCGATCGAACCAAGGGCCGGTCGACCCTGCGGTCGACCGACGTGCACAGCCTTGTGCACGTCTGACAGCACAGTGGGCCGGCCGACCGAGCGGTCGACCGGACCAGAGAGCTTTGCTCTCTGTATCTGGGCGGTCGGCGGTGCGGTCGACCGGATGCCCCAACGGTCATATTTCTGACCGTTGGCGGTCGGCCGGGTCGGCCGCCGCAGGCCTGTCAGGCTGACAGATCAGCCTAACGGCTAGTTTTCTTTTGGGCCTATAAATACCCCATTTCTTTGGGGTTTTAACTAAGTTTTTATGAGCTAAAATTTCTCTCTATTCTTGGTGTTTAAAAGAAATTTTCAAAAGAGTTTTAGTGCCAAAAAGATTCATCTATTTGTTTTTAAAGTGTTTTGTTATTTTCAAAGAAAACAAGTTTTGGGGAATTGATTTCTTATTCTTCATTTCTATATCAATTTGGTATTTTCCCAAGAGATTTTCTTTGATCAAAATACTTAGTTTTCCACCCTTGAGCTTATCTTCTATCCTATTCTATTAGGATCTTTGTTTGTGGAAAAAGAGATTATTTGAGGTTGATTGAGCCTCCAAGTTGTAAACCCTCATTGTATTTGTGTATCCCTCTTTGGTAGAGGTTGATCGGAGTGGTGTTTGCTCCCACTAGTGAGAGGTGGAGATTGTTTGTTGGCTACGGCCTTATCCCTCTTCGGTAGAGGTGGATTGTGGTTGTATTGCCTCGGTGGCATTGTAAGGTTGAGAGAGGAGTTCGGTACTCCTTAGTAGATTGAAAATCCTTCTCGGTGAAGGCGGGGACGTAGAGCTAGGGGTTCGAACCTCGAAACATATCTTTGTGTTTGCGTTTGATCCATTGTCTCTTAACCCTCTCTCTTTATATTTGTGCAAAGCATCATTCATTCATATCATATATTGCTTGTGTTGTGCCTTGCATTATTTTATATTGCCTATTCATATTATATACTTGGTTGTTTTTGTGTGCCTCACTTGTACTTAACCACAAGAGCTTCATATAGCACCTCAACCCATATCTAGGAGAATCAAGAGGAGTTAGTCCAGAGCCCTTCACGGGGAATTCGGATACACTTGTGTGTTGTACTAAGTGTGTTGCAAATATTGTTTTAAGCTTCCACATTTAGCGTATTTAGTTTATAGATTAGCATATCACCTATTCACCCCCCCTCTAGGTGATTTACAATTGGTATCAGAGCCTACGCACTTGATACTTAGGCTTAACATCCTAGGAGTGAGATCCTTTGTTTGCTAATCTTGTTTGCATTTGTTTGTTTGAACACATATGGTTTACATCCATGGACTTCATGACCCCACCTATGTTTGACCCTTCCAACATTCTTATTTGGAAGAGTAGGATGTCCATATACCTCCAAACCCTAAGTTGTAAGGTTCACCTTGCCATTACCAAGGATCCTACCTTAGTGATAGCAAGCATATAGGGGCCAATGCACAAGCCCTTGAGGCCATTAGAAGCACACTTCCTAAAGAATATCTTTTCCTTGCTTCTAACTTTGATTCCACATTTGCAGTGTGGAATATGTTGACAACAACAACCACCACCTCCGAGCTTCAAATGCCAATCCAACAAGAAGAGAAATCTAGTGGAGATGAATCCGAGCCGCAACAATGCTATAGGTCCAAGGGAATGACTCCCTTGAGGTACACTCGGAAACCCACTTAGATTGTAATGAGTATGCTAGTTCTTCATGTCATGATTATGATGCCCATGCTTTAAATGAAGAACTATCTATTGTTTGTGAAAAATTGATTGAAAAGTATAAAGTTTTGAAAAAGAAAAGTCTAAACCTTGAAAAAGAAAATAAAAGTTTGCATTCTAGACTTGACAAGGTTTTGCAAGAGAAGGTTGAGGTCTATAATGAAAGGGATTCATTGAGATCTCAACTAGACCTTGCTCTAAAAGAAAATAAAGTTTTAAAATCTAAAAATGATTGTGAAACTCTTTTGAAGAATAATGATGTTTTGTCTTCAAAATTGAATTTGTTTTAAGAGAAAATGATTCTTTGAAAAGAGAAATTGATTTTATTTCAAAAGAATTAGAAATTTGTTTAAATAAAAATAAATCTTTGAAAAATGATATTTCTTCACATGTTTGCCATGTTAGGATAGTATCACACACTTCACCTATTGCATGCCACACTTCTTCTTTGATTGATAATGATATTTCCATGCTTAAGAAGAAGGTTGTTTGTTTGGGCTCCACTTTGAGCCAATGTGCCAAGAGCCACACACGTTTGGAATCTTTGTTTCGAAAGAAACAAGTTCCATCTATTCATGCACACCCTCCACGGCATACACATGCTCCTCACGGACACACCCATCACATGTATGCTCATGCGTACACTTGTACACATTGTGGACGTAAAGGCCACCTTGCTAAATTTTGCTATGATAGAATACATATTTCAAATTTAGCAAAGAATTTTATTTGGGTTAGAGAAGGAACTAACCCCCATGGACCCAAAAAGTTGTGGGTACCAAAGACCACCCCTCGTGTTTATGATGTAGGTGTGGGCTCTCGCATGACGTGAGAGTAGCGGTACCTTAGAGTGGATGCGTTCCGAGCTTCATGGAAATCAATTGGATGCATCACTTTCAAGGGAAGTTTGGTGGAGATGACCACCACGTTTTGGAGATAAGGAAAGTTGCCTTGTAGGTTTTGGTAACGATTCCTAACTCCTTATTATTGTTTACATGCTTTTCATGTTTATTGTTTATAGTATGTTCTATTGTTTAGTGATTATCATGTAAATGCCATGTTTATTAGACTCTTGACATACATGTATAGTATTTGAGACACCCATATTTAATATGGACCATTATTTTTGTGTTCTCACCATTTGTTTAGCTATCATGTTTATCATAGGTTTAATAACATGTGAATTTACATAATAATCATGTTTATGATTTTCATGTTGATTTATATCCCATTTGATACTTTATGATTTGAATATATGTTTAAATGTTAGTTTTCATTAAGACTAGGATTTATACTTGTACATATAGTGGGCCACAAATAAATCTATATATGTTTGAGCTTGAATGCTTATTTGAACCCATTAGATGTGCTAATATAGTCTAGTTTTGATGATCCATACATTTTAAACTTGTATTCCCATTTTGGTTTTTTTTATGATCATGTGTTTTCATTTCATGTATATGTCTATTTTGCCAAACTTTAAGATATACATGTATACCCCTTGAGTCATTTGCCTTTCATGCAAATCTATACATATGGACTCAATTGTGTTTAGGGATATGTATGTATACTTCTTGTGTTGATAAATCATACATATACCTTGAAATGAAATTTGTTTTAATGAAAATTTAGTTTTTCATGTTTTCATGTTTTAACTTCATGTATATGTCCATTTTATCCAAATTATTATTTATACATATACATCCTTTTGAGCCACGTGCCTTCATACATATATCTTTGTGGACTCATTGTGTTGGATATGTATGTATACTTTAATTTGTATAGGACATACATATACCTTGAAGATTAAATAGTTTTGATGATTTTTATGTTTTCATGTTTCAAGGAATATTGAGCTTATTGTCTTATCTTTCATGATTATGATCTTCACATCTTATTTGTACACTCACATTTATTGTTTACTCATGTGTTTGTTTTCATGAGCCATATTTATGCTTAATTGATTATGAGTGTTGACTATTATGTGGATTTCATGTTTCGTAAAAAATATTTTGTTTTATTCCTTACTTGAAGGATTTCGCACTAGTTAACAAGTTTTTTCATTTAACTAGTTCGTATTCTTCATTTTGGTAGAGTTTTTCAAACAAAGCTTATTTTCAAATCTATTTTTTGAAAACCCCTACCTTCCAAGGGCGGTTGGATGGGAGACCATGCCATATATACCCTTCTTGAATATCTTTTAAACTTGTGCATGAATGGGTGGTAGGTATATGAGATATACACTTGATATTATTGTTATTTCAATTGGTATCATTGGATTTTTTCATTGGTATCAATTTTGACCTTTCTTATATACTCATATATGTTTGTATGTATGTATGCTTTCAATTCCAAGAATATCAAGTTCAATTGGTATCTATTTTTCATACATATATATGTGTTTTGTCTATGCTAAAGCTTGAGTTCCAACTTTATTTCAATTGATTCAATTTTCAATTGGTATCTTATTTCAAGCCTATGCATGTGTTTTGTTGGTATTTCATAAAGGGGGAGAAAATTCAATTTTCATATTTACAATTAGTATTTGTATTTTCACTCCCTTGCTTTATGATAGAAAATAAAAATTTTAAATTGATATCATATACTTAAAAGAAAAATACTCTCTTTTGATATCAATATGTTTATTTGAATGTTTTTAAAATTTGGTATCTCAAAATTTTGTTTAAAGAAAATTTCAAAAGTTTTAATTTGTATTGCCTATATGCAAGGAGAGCTTACCATCTCTTCTACATATAGATTCATGATGAGTGTATCTTGTATTGAAGAGCTTGACAATCTCTTCTTTATGTGATACACGTGTGTAGGGGGAGCTTCATATCTCCTCTTATGCATTACATAGTGTACGTTATGTGAATTAGGGCTTGTCATCCCTCCTTCATGTAATGTATCTATGTAGGGAAGCTTCACATCTTCCTCTTCATGAATGTATATCGCATATACCATTTGTTGATTGATTTATGTTTACTTTCAATTGGTATCATAATGCTACCTTGACATATTTTTAATTGGTACCTTAATTGATTGTCACCCCTATTTGGTTTTTGTTTTTGTTTTAGACAAAAAGGGGTCAACACAATAAAAACAATGTTCTCATTTTTAATTTTTTATTAACCCTTTGTTGATTCTTTGTTTGAACAAAAAGGGGGAGAAAAATTTATTGATTTGGTTTTGCTTTTACCCCTTATTGATGATTGTTTCTTTGTATTAAAAAGGGGGAGAAGTTTTTGTTTAGTTTTTACCCCTTTGTTGATGATTGACAAAAAGGGGGAGAAAGATTTTGAGTTTGATTGTGTTTTATATATGCATATTTATGTTTTGCATATATTAAGTTTAATTTAGTTTAATTTTAATTGGTCTCTAGAGCATGTTTTATTTTTGAACATTTCATTGGTATCTAGAACCTTTTATTGTTTATGCATAGATATGCATTCATGTTTAAGAGCCTTCATTACATATTCTTTATGTTTATTTGTTTATGCATGAGTTAAGGGGGAGCTTCCTTGAAGCTTAACTTTAATCCATGCATATATAACTCCATGAGTTTTGTCATCATCAAAAAGGGGGAGATTGTTGGCCCGGAGGCCTTCCTCTCTAGTTTTGATGATGATTAACTCATGTAGTTATGTTTACTAATAATCTTGTGATTTTAGTTTCAGATCATTAAGCAAGATATTAGTTGGTGATTGCTTCAATAAGATGAGTTTGGAAGCCTTCATGGTGATTCCAGTGCCCGAGCTTCAAGATCACTCATTTGCACTCGGTGGATCACGTTTGGGATCGAGTCGACTTGAAGATGGAAGATCGTTAAAAGACTTAGGTATGCTAGTTTAGTTTAGTGTGTTTAGATCCATGTGTAAAGCTTAGTATAGTTGATATGCTCAAGTGCACAATACACATACACGTTTTGGTTTTGATTTGGTTTTCATGAATAGATTGATCAAAATAAGTTTACTTTATTTTTATGTATATTAGATGTGTTCAATATACATACATGCTTCATATCTTAAACAAACTTATTTTGATATATCTATTCATGAGTTTTAGGAAAAATCAGATTTCCTATTGAAAAATCAAATTTGATAAAATACATGTTTTAGTTTTTGGTAAAAATGATAAGACACAAAAATAGTTTCATATGCTTGATATTTGAGTTAAAATATTTATCACAAGTTTATATATCAATGCAAAATGATAAAACTATTTTTGGTATTTTTTACAAGAGATAAAAGTATTTTTAGAAATATTTTTAACAAGTATTTCTGACCCAGAACAGTGGCTGACAGGCCAGGTCGGCCGACCGCACGGTCGATCGAACCAAGGGCCGGTCGACCCTGCGGTCGACCGACGTGCACAGCCTTGTGCACGTCTGACAGCACAGTGGGCCGGCCGACCGAGCGGTCGACCGGACCAGAGAGCTTTGCTCTCTGTATCTGGGCGGTCGGCGGTGCGGTCGACCGGATGCCCCAACGGTCATATTTCTGACCGTTGGCGGTCGGCCGGGTCGGCCGACCGCAGGCCTGTCAGGCTGACAGATCAGCCTAACGGCTAGTTTTCTTTTGGGCCTATAAATACCCCATTTCTTTGGGGTTTTAACTAAGTTTTTATGAGCTAAAATTTTTCTCTATTCTTGGTGTTTAAAAGAAATTTTCAAAAGAGTTTTAGTGCCAAAAAGATTCATCTATTTGTTTTTAAAGTGTTTTGTTATTTTCAAAGAAAACAAGTTTTTGGGAATTGATTTCTTATTCTTCATTTCTATATCAATTTGGTATTTTCCCAAGAGATTTTCTTTGATCAAAATACTTAGTTTTCCACCCTTGAGCTTATCTTCTATCCTATTCTATTAGGATCTTTGTTTGTGGAAAAAGAGATTATTTGAGGTTGATTGAGCCTCCAAGTTGTAAACCCTCCTTGTATTTGTGTATCCCTCTTTGGTAGAGGTTGATCGGAGTGGTGTTTGCTCCCTCTAGTGAGAGGTGGAGATTGTTTGTTGGCTACGGGCCTTATCCCTCTTCGGTAGAGGTGGATTGTGGTTGTATTGCCTCGGTGGCATTGTAAGGTTGAGAGAGGAGTTCGGTACTCCTTAGTGGATTGAAAATCCTTCTCGGTGAAGGCGGGGACGTAGAGCTAGGGGCTCGAACCTCGAAACATATCTTTGTGTTTGCGTTTGATCCATTGTCTCTTAATCCTCTCTCTTTATATTTGTGCAAAGCATCATTCATTCATATCATATATTGCTTGTGTTGTGCCTTGCATTATTTCATATTGCCTATTCATATTATATTCTTGGTTGTTTGTGTGTGCCTCACTTGTACTTAACCACAAGAGCTTCATATAGCACCTCAACCCATATCTAGGGGAATCAAGAGGAGTTAGTCCAGATCCCTTCACGGGAAATTCAGCTACACTTGTGTGTTGTACTAAGTGTATTGCAAATATTGTTTTAAGCTTCCGCATTTAGCGCATTTAGTTTACAGATTAGCATATCACCTATTCACCCCTCTCTAGGTGATTTACAGATGTAGTGTCACTAACTCTTGGTGCTGTCATGAAAGAATCTAGTGAAAAAAAGTTTCTGCCCAAAGAAGTTGAGCGCGAGTCTTAAGCAGCAGCTGCTCTCCAGAGGGCGAAGAAGGCGAAGGGGAAATTGCCTGCTCTTTCCAGCTTGCTGAAGAGGAAAGGGTTGAACCAACCTCTTGGCTGCTGAATGTTAAGGATGTAAGTATTAACTTTGTTCTCCTTTTTTTTTTTTATTATTTCACTTCCCATTAATATCCATGATTCACAGGGTGTCCCTGATGTTTCTTATGGATTTGACGATGAGGCAATGAGCAGGGAGGTGTAGAAGCTTCACAGTGGCTTGATTTCAGATAAGAAGTCAGGCTCTGGAAAGAAGATTGTTCCTGCAATTCCAAAAAAGTCGATCGAGATGCTGATTCCACATGTCGCCGAACGTCTGGAAGAGCCTTTGATTAGGGATCCTTTTAAATCCCGAGGTTATGATGTGCCATTTGGGATCCAAATCCCTCCCCAGCGCGTGGTCATGGAGAAGGCTCCAGTGTGCAAACGCCAAGTGAGGGTTCATTCCCAACTGAACATGACACAAAGCCATCTCTGGGACTCTGTAAAAGATTCGGCTCCGATGTTCCTCGGGACCCGCAAGTCCCAGCCTTGGTTCGGAGTTAATTTTCAGAGGATATGGCAGAGAGGTCGTCCTGAGCGTGGGGAATTTTCTCGGCAGACTGGAGGAGTTCGAGAGGTGTCCCTTCAGGGAGCAGAGGCTTGAAATGGGAGATTCCCTTGCAAAGGTTCTTTTGATTTATATATTTCCTTCTGGGAACTGTATTATTTATTACTGAATCCTTGATTTCTACAAATTGTGTCGCTTGTCCATTGTGTGGTGAGAAGTCAACAGACTGCTTTGAAAGTAAGGAGCGAGGTTATCACCGGATTTGAGAGAGGAGGTCGCTAAGTTGACTGCCGAGAAGAAGGCGATGGGGAAGGAGCTTGCCCAACTCGAAATTATCCGGGAACAACAGAGGGAGGAGTTGGGAAGAATCCAGGAGGACCTGGCAGCTAAAGACCTCGATCTCAATTAGGCACTTAGAGAGAAGGATCAAGCTCTCCCGAAGCTGAAGGAGGCGGAACCCTCCATCCGACGTGCTCATGACGAAGCGATGAAGGCTCATCAGCTGTCCATTATCTATTATCCGAGATGGAGGGGATGAAAGCTACTTCCCAGTGCAAGAAGGATCGGCTTCTTCATAGTCTGGAGGCAATGCGTGCTGACTGGATAGAAGATCGAAAGAAGTATAAAGAGGTAGTAAACCTGTTTAAGAAGCTGAAGTGCCGTCAGGGGTTCATGGGTGGCAAGTAAGGAATGTGCCTACCCTTTGAAAGATGAAGTGGGTTCTGCTTTGGAGGATGCTGAGGAGGAGGGCTCTGACAGAGAGGAGGGAAGCAAAGAACCAATGGATGAGGATGCAGAGGCCGCGGAAGAAGATGGGCCCTTGGATACTGAGGTGAAGGATCCGGATACTGGGTTAGCTCAAGCTGAAGAGACCTCCAAGGTATCACATGGGGGCCTCTGATTCGGACCAGTGTTTCCACCATCGCGATTGGAGTAGCAGGAACCGGTGCCCAGGAAGATGAGTCGGGGCCAGAGCATGTGTCGGGTTCAAATGTCGCAACTTTTAAGTCAATGCGGTAAGTGAAAAATGAGGATTTAGACATACTTATGGATTTGTACTTCTCTTCAGTTATCAGTGAAAACTATTTTGCTTTTGTCTGCCTATTCTTTGCATGTATTTTCTCTTATTCTTTTGTTGTTGATTTTGTCAACTGTAGCTTGGCAGATTCATGGATGTTGACTCAGAGATGCCCCTGAATCAGACTTGGCCCTGGTCATCTATGGGGACTTCGTAGGTCTTTCGGGCTGTTGTTGACGATCCCAAAGCCCCTCTTTGAGAATTGGAGCTTAGGACGAGCTTTTCAAATCATCAAGTGACTATGATCGTGATGATTTTGCTGGCGGAATTGGCCTAGGCCTCAGAGAGGAGCCTTGGTCCCTGCTAAATTATCTTTGGGCCAGGCGAATAACTGTGAAAGGAAGAGGTCGACAGTCAATTTCGGAGCTTTCGCTCAAGACTGAAATCGCTATACACGACTACCTCATCTCACAATTAGATCGTAAGTTCATCCAAGGCAAGCAACAGGAAAGAAGCCTCAAGGCGGGATTAGCTAGGCACATCATAAAGTCTAAGAGACAATTAGAGCAGGTGAATGCGTTGACGAGTGAGGTCCGCTATCTAGATAAGGTCCCCCGATAGATACGTGGAGCCAACTGAGGATTTGTCAAGTTTCTGTAGAAGCAACTTGATGTTAACAACCTCTGAACAAGAAATAGGATAGATTAATGATGGAGCTGAAGAAGATGCTCATAAAAAGATAATTCGACCGATTCCAATCAAACTTTGCGCTCTGAGATCTCCAGGATCCAATCTCACTTAGATATGATGGAGAAGAAAAAAATCGTCGCTACAAAATCTTATCGCATAACTACAGTGTGATGCTGCACAGCGAGAGCTTGGATAAATGAATTAAGGATGGATGTGGTACAGATCTCGATTGCTCTTCTTGTAGAAGGACAAATCAATGAGAACCCCCAAGGTATCTGGTTGAATTTGGAACGAGAATTAGACCACCTTCATCGTGCTACTTCAGATCCTAAAATCTCAGCCTATATTCTTAGGGCTCGAGTGAGAAGCACATGTGGTGACGTTTTCATGTTCGAAGACTATTATTTAGCAATGTAATGTAAGACATTTTGTAATATGGACTGACTTTGAGATGTCTCATGTTTTTTAATTGTTGTTTCTGGTAGATTGCCTTGTATTTGCAAATAAGTATAGTTGGTTGCTAGAGTCGTCGAGACTGTTGTCTAGACGACTTCAGCCCAGGAGTTGTAGATCTGATGTTTTGACCTACATAGGTTTAAGATATCAGGGTAAGGACCCGGTGTAAACTGTATAGTGACCGTCAGGAGCGATTTCGTCTTTCAGGAGAGGCTCCATATAGATTTTAACTAGGTGAAGTCCCGACATAGGCTGTAGAGTGACCGCAGGAGCGCTTTCATCTTTCAGAAGAGACTCTATGTAGGTCCTAGCCGTCAGGGTGAGAAACCGTTATAGGCCTTCAAAGAGTTGTGATTCACGCACAGTCGTGGGGGATGCTTAGGAGGGAAAATGATACCAAACAGTAATTCTTTTCACTTATTTAACTTGAGATTACATGTAGTATCACTTCAAATGAAAAGAATTCAACTGTTTGCGTGAGTATTTCTCCATCGGGGTTGCTAAGGTGTAGGAACCTTTTTCTCCTTTGACGATTATGATGTAAAATCTCTCAATTGGCCCCAAGCTTTCTAACATTTCTCTCTTTAGAGCTTCAGATAACATGCTTCAACACCAGTCTCCGATTTGAAAGTCTCGGGGTTTCACTTTCTTGTGATGTATCGCATTGATTTGCTGTTGCTAGCCCACGATCCAGATTATGGCCTGCCGCCGCTTCTCTTCGGAGTGATCTTAACCGGAGTTAAGTGGTGTTTTTACCCCACTCAACTCCTTTCGTGCGCAGTGTCGGCATGCAGACGTCGATCGGGATGACAACTTTCATCCCGTAAGCTAAGGAAAATGGAGTTTCTCCTATAGGGATGTGCTTGGTAGTTCGATAAACCAAGAGCATTCTGGGGAGCTGCTCAACCCATTTACTCTTAGCCTTATCGATGCTCTTGTACAGGCTGTCGAGGATAGTGCATTTATTGATCTAGGCCTGGTTGTTGTCTTGCGGGTAGTATGGCATAGAAAATCGATGGAAGATCTTATACTTGACATAGAAAGTTGCTACCTCCTTACTTATAAAATTTGTCCCATTATCAGAGATGATAATGTGCGGGAGGCCAAAGCGAACACAATGTTCTGCCATAATACATCAGCCATTTCATGAATGGACCACAGATTAGATATTAAAAGCTAAAAAAATTGTTGCTCACTCTCTTCATCATTTTGAGGGAGCTCAAGCATTACTTTCAGACTTTTTCGATCTCGTCCTCAAGGAGCATCCTCTTCGAAGCGTCATAGAAAATTCAGAAGCAACAGGACGGATATTGAAATAGGCATCGGAGTTGACACCCTAGGGACTCAAATACAAACTGAGGACAACAATCAAATGGTAGGTCTTGGCAACTTTATTGCTGACTTCACCCCAGGAACCACAGAGTAATGTGACTTATTGGAAGGATGGATTCTGAATGTGGATGTGTAACCTCCTGATCCCCGATGTACGTATCACAGTATCAGTACGCGATATGACGTATACAATTGATTTGACCTCCGTGGTAGTCCGATTGAGTTGATTTCAGTTTCAAAAATCATTTTCTTATATTTGAGATTTTTTCAGGATTTTCTGAAAATTTTCTGGATTATTTTGGAAAATCTTCGTAGTCGGTGTCAACCCGATACCGATAATCGGCTCTACGATTTTTCTTTCACAAACGGAGTAGAATTTTGAGAATCGGCTTTCACCATGTGTCTTAGAATTACATGAGCTACGTTTGGGTATTTTTGGAGATTTTTCTGATTTATCAAAAATCTGGCCAAATCGGTGTCGCCCGGTATTGGGACAGCTTCCGGGATTTTTAGTTTGCAAACCGGACTAAATTTCATCAAACCGTTTTCATATTCCGTCTTAGCATAATATTCTCTATTTTCTTTAATTTTTGGGCATCATTCGGAACTAGTCAATTTTTCATCATATTAATTTAATATTAATTAATTAAATTAAAACATTCTTTATTCTTTTCTTTTCCCTCTTCTTCTCCAACTCTCTGGAGAAATCTTCCACCGCCTAAACCCAACCAACTCATCTCTCTCCTCTTAAAATCTCTCCCTCCTCTTACTTTCAAACTCACTCTCTCTCTCTAAATATTGTACTCTCTCTTCTTTCTCTCTCTCTCTCTTAAACCCACACTCTCCCCCTTCTCTGTTTCAAGCCAGGGGCGGAGTTGACCCGCGCCCGCGGCCAGAGGTGGCCACGTGCCACCTCGCCGCCGGCCAGGCACCGGCGGCTAGGGCACCACCGCCCCTCCCTCTTCTTCTTCTTCTTCTTCTTCTTCTCTTCTCCTCCTTCTTCTGCAACTTTCCTCCCTCTCTCCCTTCCTCTCTCTCAATTTCACTCTCTCTCGGGCTTATCCGCCGCCGCCGGCTAAATCGCCGGCGGCGGGCTGCCGCAGGCCGCCGGCCAGCAGGGCTGGCCGGCCATAGCATCCCAGCAGCGGCAGCAAATGCTGCCGCTGCTGCGAATTGTGTTGGGGGAGTGGGTTCGGGTTACACCCGAACCCATTAACCCATATTGGGTTTGGGTTTGGGTTAAAACCCGTTAAAATCCAATACCCATTTAACTTAAAGTAAGTGGGTTCGGGTATTGGATCCAAACCCGACCCGTTATGAGCCCAAACCCGTATCCAAACCCATTACAGGTAATTTTACAGAAAACTCCCTTGTATAATTCAGTATTTGCATTTCTTATTTTTATTTACATATTTAATCCTATTTGTTATGATTTAGTATTCGGGCGATATCGGGAGCATCCGGACTCCGACTGGGACGATTCTGGATCCGTTGCGATCATGGGAAAGAGAGCTACAGTACTATGGCTAGTTTGTGAGTGTTTTTATTTTGTAAATTTTCTTTTTATTATATTGATTGAACTTGGTTGTTTTATTTAAGTAAAACATGATACCGGTAAAATAAACTGTAGATAATATTAAAACACTGTAAATAACACTGTACTTAGAATATGCCTGATACCTAATAGACGTAGAGTGTGACACTGGATGCCTATTAGGTCATGTTCATGGACCACTGACACTTGGGCCACTAGTTCACCATATTAGTGGACACTATTATTTCATGTAGTATATAACAGTTAGATAACTTCATCTGTATACTGATCCACGGTACTCGATACAATATCATGAGATAGGAATGTTGGACACCGTTATTTCATGCACTAGTATCCTCATTACACGGCTACGGTAGTTCACTAGACATGATATTCCATTATACACTGGCCACTATTATGACAGATAGATTACACGGATACTGTCAGGTCACGGATACACTGATTCCTGTTATTATATGTATTATCACAGAGATATTACACGGATGATAGCTACACATCTATGTTCCACAAGGACACGGATATCATTACACGAATACTGTAGGTCACCGTATATGATACTAGTCACTGACCATTGTTATTACATGTACATGTTGCATCGATACTATGACCCGTCACACTACATGCACCACTTCACGGATACTGGTTACACAGGCATCACTGCTACATATACTCACCGCACAAGTGTACATGCATGTGTTGGTTCTATCTTCTTGTCATATGGATCACCGTGCATATTACATGTATTATTGTTCCATGTTTCCGTATTCAGGTTATATGATTGCTTCCTGTTACTGATATGGGTATTCCCGTTACTAGACATGAGAGCTGTTGATATGCGATATGTGGAATCCCACATCTATTGTTATATTGTTCTCGTTATATTATTCCCGTTATATTGTTCCAGTTTCCCGTTATATTGTTCTATGCTATCAACAGAGCTCAAGTCCTGTTATCATGTTACCCATATCATGAACTTGTTCTTGTTACATTGTCTACTTGACATTAAAGCTAACTTGGGTATGGGGGAGGCTTGACGGTTGATTAGATCTTATCGGGTGATGTACTGGATCCATATTGTTCTCCCACTGCAGGGGACGGTAGTGCTACCTACCAATTGCTCCATGAGCTCTCGTTACTTGTTTCATGCTCCCCTCTTAGCGGAGGGCCCTGGTCTCAGCAGCCAGGGGTTTGTTTAAGGCCGTGATCCCGGGTATGCACGGGATGCACCTACCCGATAAGAGCTCCTCGACCATGGGTTTCCAATTAACATAATAAAACAGTATACACAATAGTGACGTCGGAAACACTTGTTATTTGGTCACTCTCTCGTTTGGATAATGGTACCCGTAGGCCATGTCCGGATGGGTTCGACTGGAGTGCGGGCTTCAGTATGAACTGCCAGTGGTATGGGACACTGGAAGAGATTGATTATAATACCAGGTGGTACTGATTGTTACTATTGTATAAATAACATGACTTGCCTGATACATGTATACTATTATTTAGTTGTACTTGTTACTGTTCCTGCTCATGTATTCGCCATCATGCGCTATTATGCATTGTTACTTTACCTGTTTTATGCTACACTTTCTGAGGTGGCATACTGCTCATGTACATGTATACTTTGCATTGCTTATATTCTGTTTTGCATTGTCTATCTGCTCACTATGCACAACACCGTATTGTGGTTATATTGCATATGCCCACCTGCATATTCATATTGCTTATGCCCACCTGCATGTTCACTTCTATCACGTCACCACTAGCATGTTCATTTCTATTATGTCACCACTAGACAACATTATTTATGATAGAAACTGGATACGACCATAGACCTGACCTGATGATAACCGGCTAAGTAGGGATTGTATTAAAAGATGACCTACTTATATATTTTTATTGCTTATATGTTTATATATTTCTACTGCTTATTATATACTTATTATATGGTATCACAGTACAACATCATGTATTATATATTCTTATCGTGCTTGTATTACTATTGTATCTATTACCACCTCCTTCATTTTACCACTCACTAGGTCGCTTTCTGACGACCCTGGGTTTGCGTGCCCAGGTTGGAGATCCGAGTTATCATTCAGGCAGCTAGTTCATTGGATTCCCATAGAAGACTTTACCATCGGGATTCCTTCATAGGTATCTATGTGCTTTGTTCCGGTTATCTCCTTTATTCCTGTATTTCTATCTGTTATGATCACTAACCCCTTTCTGCAGGTATTCTTGTACTTATTTCCTACTGGAACTCTTGTGTATATGGAGGCCCTGTCTTGTACTGAGGCTTAACTTACTCGTGAGTGTGTTTTCACCTCGCGTATGTACGTCTCCATAACGTCTCCGTATCCTTGGGATCGGGGCGTTACATAGTGGTATCTGAGCTTAGGTTCACACCTGGTGTGGGTAACACCTGGGTCAATCGTCGAGCTCAGACCTACAGTACAAGCAGAGGCAGATTAAAGCTTATCTGTCTCTGAATATGGGGATTCCAGCAACGAGTACAAGAATACAATGACCTTGACAATTCATTCCTTGACTCGTTTGTATTCCTTCCTTCCTTCTAGTTGTCAACCAGAACATCCGATTTCCTTCTCGCTTTCCTTGCATCGTCTTGTTTTCCATCCGTTAGGATTAGTTCACTACCATACTTCTCCTTCTCGAGTTCTTTAGAGATAGCAGAGTGCGCAGCGGAAGTTTCATGGACCCGTAACATTTAGGTTTTTGGGTTGAAAATCTTGTTCTCACACCTGATGTGAAATTTTGAGGACGAATTTTTTGTAAGGTGGGGAGAAATGTAACCTCCTGATCCCCGATGTACGTATCACAATATCAGTATGCGATACGACGTATACTATTGATTTGACCTCCGTGGTAGTCCGATTGAGTTGATTTCAATTTCAAAAATCATTTTCTTATATTTGAGATTTTCAGGATTTTTTGGAAATTTTCTGGATTATTTTGGAAAATCTTCGTAGTCGGTGTCAACCGATACCGATAATCGGCTCTACGGTTTTTCTTTCACAAACGGAGTAGAATTTTAAGAATCGGCTTTCACCGTGTGTCTTAGAATCACATGGGCTACGTTTGGGCATTTTTGGAAATTTTTCTGATTTATCAAAAATCTGGCCAAATCGGTGTCGCCCAGTATCGGGACAGCTTCTGGGATTTTTAGTTTGCAAACTGGACTGAATTTCATCAAACCGTTTTCATATTCCGTCTTAGCATAATATTCTCTATTTTCTGTAATTTTTGGGCATCATTCGGAACTAGTCAATTTTTCATCATATTAATTTAATATTAATTAATTAAATTAAAACATTCTTTATTCTTTTCTTTTCCCTCTTCTTCTCCAAGTCTCTGGAGAAATCTTCCACCGCCTAAACCCAACCAACTCATCTCTCTCTCCTCTAAAAATCTCTCCCTCCTCTTACTTTCAAACTCTCTCTCTCTCTCTCTAAATCTTGTACTCTCTCTCTCTCTCTCTCTCTCTCTCTCTCTCTTAAACCCACACTCTCCCCCTTCTCTGTTTCAGGCCAGGGGCGGAGTTGACCCGCGCCCGCGGCCAAGGTGGCCGCGCGCCACCTCGCCGCCGTCCAGGCGCCGCGGTTAGGGCACCACCGCCCCCTCCCTCTTCTTCTTCTCTTTCTTCTCCTTCTTCTTCTGCAACTTTCCTCCTCTCCTCTCTCTCTCAATTTCACTCTCTCTCTCGGGCTTATCCGCCGCCGGCGGCTAAATCGCCGGCGGCGGGCTGCTGTTGGCCACCGCCGGCGGGCTGCCACAGGCCGCCGGCCAGCAGGGCTGGCCGGCCACATTGTGTTGGGGGAGTGGGTTCGGGTTACACCCGAACCCATTAACCCATATTGGGTTTGGGTTTGGGTTAAAACCCGTTAAAATCCAATACCCATTTAACTTAAAGTAAGTGGGTTCGGGTATTGGATCCAAACCCGACCCGTTATGAGCCCAAACCCGCATCCAAACCCATTACAGGTAATTTTACAGAAAACTCCCTTGTATAATTCAGTATTTGCATTTCTTATTTTTATTTACATATTTAATCTTATTTGTTATGATTTAGTATTCGGGCGATATCGGGAGCATCCGGACTCCGATTGGGACGATTCTGGATCCGTTGCGATCATGAGAAAGAGAGCTACAGTACTATGGCTAGTTTGTGAGTGTTTTTATTTTTAAATTGTCTTTTTATTATATTGATTGAACTTGATTGTTTTATTTAAGTAAAACATGATACCGGTAAAATAAACTGTAGATAATATTAAAACACTATAAACAACATTGTACTTAGAATATGCCTGATACCTAATAGACGTAGAGTGTGACACTGGATGCCTATTAGGTCATATTCATGGACCACTGACACTTGGGCCACTAGTTCACCATATTAGTGGACACTATTATTTCATGTAGTATATAACAGTTAGATAACTATTATCATCTGTATACTGATCCACGGTACTCGATACAATATCACGAGATAGGAATGTTGGACACCGCTATTTCATGCACTAGTATTCTCATTACACGGCTACGGTAGTTCACTAGACATGATATTCCATTATACACTGGCCACTATTATGACAGATAGATTACACGGATACTGTCAGGTCACGGATACACTGATTCCTGTTATTATATGTATTATCACAGAGATATTACACGGATGATAGCTACACATCTATGTTCCACAAGGACACGGATATCATTACACGAATATTGTAGGTCACCGTATATGATACTAATCACTGACCATTGTTATTACATGTACATGTTGCACCGATACTATGACCCGTCACACTACATGCACCACTTCACGGATACTCGTTACACAGGCATCACTGCTACATATACTCACCGCACAAGTGTACATTCCTGTGTTGGTTCTATCTTCTTGTCATATGGATCACCGTGCATATTACATGTATTATTGTTCCATGTTTCCGTATTCAGGTTATATGATTGCTTCCTGTTACTGATATGGGTATTCCCGTTACTGGACATGAGAGCTGTTGATATGCGATATGTGGAATCCCACATCTATTGTTATATTGTTCTCGTTATATTGTTCCTGTTATATTGTCCCGTTTCCCGTTATATTGTTCTATGCTATCAACAGAGCTCAAGTCCTGTTATCATGTTACCCATATCATGAACTTGTTCTTGTTACATTGTCTACTTGACATTAAAGCTAACTTGGGTATGGGGGAGACTTGACGGTTGATTAGATCTTATCGGGTGATGTACTGGATCCATATTGTTCTCCCACTGCAGGGGACGGTAGTGCTACCTACCAATTGCTCCATGAGCTCTCGTTACTTGTTTCATGCTCCCCTCTTAGCGGAGGGCCCTGGTCTCAGCAGCCAGGGGTTTGTTTAAGGCCGTGATCCCGGGTATGCACGGGATACACCTACCCGATAAGAGCTCCTCGACTATGGGTTTCCAATTAACATAATAAAACAGTATACACAATAGTGACGTCGGAAATACTTGTTATTTGGTCACTCTCTCGTTTGGATAATGGTACCCGTAGGCCATGTCCGGATGGGTTCGACTGGAGTGCGGGCTCCAGTATGAACTGCCAGTGGTATGGGACACTGGAAGAGATTGATTATAATACCAGTGGTACTGATTGCTACTATTGTATAAATAACATGACTTGCCTGATACATGTATACTATTGTTTAGTTGTATTTGTTATTGTTCCTGCTCATGTATTCGCTATCATGCGCTATTATGCATTGTTACTTTACCTGTTTTATGCTACACTTTCTGAGGTGGCATACTGCTCATGTACATATATACTTTGCATTGCTTATATCCTGTTTTGCATTGTCTATCTGCTCACTATGCACAACACCGTATTGTGGTTATATTGCATATGCCACCTGCATATTCATATTGCTTATGCCCACCTGCATGTTCACTTCTATCACATCACCACTAGCATGTTCATTTCTATTACGTCACCACTAGACAACATTATTTATGATAGAAACTGGATACGACCATAGACCTGACCTGATGATAACCGGCTAAGTAGGGATTGTATTAAAAGATGACCTACTTATATATTTTTACTGCTTACATGTTTATATATTTCTACTGCTTATTATATACTTATTATATGGTATCACAGTACAACATCATGTATTATATATTCTTATCGTGCTTGTATTACTATTGTATCTATTACCACCTCCTTCATTTTATCACTCACTAGGTCGCTTTCTGACGACCCTGGGTTTGCGTGCCCAGGTTGGAGATCCTACTTATCATTCAGGCAGCTAGTTCATTGGATTCCCATAGAAGACTTTACCATCGGGATTCCTTCATAGGTATCTATGTGCTTTGTTCCGGTTATCTCCTTTATTCCTGTATTTCTATCTGTTATGATCACTAACCCCTTTCTGCAGGTATTCTTGTACTTATTTCCTACTGGAACTCTTGTGTATATGGAGGCCCTGTCCTGTACTGAGGTTTAACGTACTCGTGAGTGTGTTTTCACCTCGCGTATGTACGTCGCCATAACGTCTCCGTATCCTTGGGATCGGGGCGTTACAGGATGGAACTTCAAATAGCATGGGGGTAGGCATGGGGTAGGTATGGGATTATCCTCACCACTCCAGAAAGATCTATCATCGAGCATTCCTTTACCTTTGGCTTCTCGACCTCCAACAACAAAGCCAAGTATGAGACAGTCCTAGCCGAACTCTGAATGGCTATCACACTCGAGGTCACAGGGCTTGAAGTTTAATGTGATTCCTCACTAGTAGTTATCCAAGTAAGCAGGGAATACATCGCAAGGAATGCTCCGATGGGGGAGTACCTCCAATTGGTCAGTTTCGAATTCCTTAAGATCATGACACGTGTCCTTCCAACCCTGGGACAATTGCATGACACGTGTCCACACCAGAATACCTGAAGAAGAGTCCTACCTCATCTAAACTCCAGGCAGTTTAAGCAGCCAAACGATAGAGATAAAGTCAGTTAAAAGTACTCCTATACTCAAGCTAAATCTTTATTTGAATTCGACGGTTACAGGTCGAGAGTAGTTCAACTATGTTGGCAATTGGATAGACCCCACAAGATAAAGACGAATACAGGTTCTACCAATTCAAATAAGAATGTTTGACTCCAACCGCCTCCAAGTTAACCAATTGAGATATGATAGATGTTCAAATAGATGAAAACTCTCTATAGCCTTAAACAACAAATATCCACCTGTATAAATAGTAGACCCCCTCTAACGAATGAGGGGATGATCAATCAAGCTCAAAAACTTAGCATGTTGGATCAGGCCATCACCATTGTAATTTTCTCTGAATTATAATGAAATCTTCTCTCTTGTTCTCCGTGGTTTTTCCCTTTCGGGTTTTCACATAAATCTGCATGTTAGTTCTGGTTTAATCTCTAAAATTTATCCATTAATCCTTGCAATTTTGTGCATGGATAACTCCCCCAAGAATTACCAACAGCACGACCAAAAAATCAAATCTGTCCACTTGAAGGCTGAAGCGAGTCAAGTTGAACCTATAGTGAATCAGAACAAATTGGCTTGGACTATGAAGCGAATCTGAATCAGGTCCATTTTGGGTCAGATCAGTTAGAGAGTGACTCGGGTCGGCCTCTGCAGCGATCCGAATCCGATCAGGGTCGAACGGGGTAAGCGACTGGAGAGAGCGACTGGCGAAATCTGTTTGCAAGAAGGGTGGCGACAATGGGGTTGTACAACTGAAGTCGACAGTCAAGATTGGGTGATGAAGATGTTGCTATAGAGATTGGGCCAATGTCAAAGAGTCACAAGACGAGGAGAGAGGTTGTTGGCGGCTGAGGGATGATGATGGAGTTGGATCTGGGTGTCGGCGTCAGTTTATGGTCAGCGGCGAAGACAACAGTGGTTGTTGTAGTTGGAGATCTAGTTGCGAGGTTGAGGTGTTGTCATGAAGGCGTGAGATCTGGTTGTCAACTAGAAGAGAGAGTGGCAGATACATAATGAGCGGCCTGACGAGTGGGTGCAATCGATTAGGGGGCACTCTACCAAATCTGCGTGCCTACCGCATGAACCCATCGGAGTATGCTAGGGTTAGGGTTCTTGGGAATGAAAGAGGAAGAAGAAGATGAAAAGGTGGTTGCGCATTGGGTTTGGGTGAGACTGAAGGAAAGAGATATGAATAGTAACTCATGTTAATTTTGGGGGTTATTTTGTTATTGTTTTTTATCAGATACCAATTTGGTGTTGGACAGAAGGGAAAAACTTGGATTTGCATTGAAATTATGGATAAACTAATCTAAGGTTTGAAAATTTGTGGAAAAGATAAAGATTGATTGGGCTTCTCATCGAGGTGATCGCTCACCCACTCCATGCATTGTATATGAAGATTTAGATTCACGCTTCAAGCCTAGGAGAATCTCTCTCCTATTCCATGCTTTTCACATAAAGATTTAAAAAACTCTCAAAATTTTCAATAAGACATTGATCTTCAAAATAACTTTTACAAGAGTATATATAGATAAAATCCACGTGCATTACTCGTGTCTTAGATTAAAAATACTAATAAAAGAAAATGACTAAAAAAAAATATTCCTAAATAATTGTCCCTAAATGTCTTCATGTCTGCATCATGCCCTCAAAATGCGAAGACAAGGGGGGTGGTTGTAGTTGGAGATCTAGTTGCGAGGTTGAGGCGTTGTCGTGGAGGCGTGAGATCTGGTTGTCAACTAGAAGAGAGAGTGTCAGATACATGACGAGCAACCCAATGAGTGGGTGCAGTCGATTAGGGGGGCCACTCCACCAAATTTGCTTGCCCATCGCATGAACGTATCAAAGCATGCTAGGTTTAGGGTTCTTGGGGATGGAGGAGGAAGAAGAAGAGGAAAAGGCAATTGCACGTTGGGTTTGGGTGAGACTAAAGGAAAGAGATGATGAACAGTAATCCATGTTAATATTTGGGGATTTCTTTTTTGTTATTGTTTTTAATCTGATACCAATTTGATGCTGGACAGAAGGGGAAAACTTGGGTTTGTGTTGAAATTGTGAATAAACTAATGTAGGGTTTGTTGTGGAAAAGATAAAGATAGATTCAGATTTCTCACCGAGGTGATCGCTCACCCACTCCATGCATTGCATATGGAGATTTAGATTCAGGTTTCACACCTAAGAGAATCTCTCTCCCACTCATGCTTCTCAGATGAAAATTTAAAAAGCTCTCAAAAATTTCAAAAATGCATTGATCTTCAAAATAACTTTTACAAGAGTATATATAGATAAAATCCACGTGCATTACCCGTATCTTAGATTAAAAAAGCTAATAAAAGAAAAAAAACTAATAATAAAATAAAAAACTCCTAAAATAACTGTCCCCAAAATTTCTTCTTGTCCACATCATGGACACGAGAAAACGTGGAATTGAAAAGCAAACTTATAAGATGTTGTCACACTCGAGAGCTCAATCAAAGATTAAATGAATCAAGTCTTCACCCAGGAATCAGTTTTTTTTATTTACAAAACCCTCTTCGACCTTAATAATTAACAAAGTCACAAAATACTTCTAGTTAATAGAAAAAGATTATCTTTATTAGAAGATTTTGATGAAATAGAATTTTGAGAAATTGAAAAAGATTCTATTAAAATGTTTTGTTACCGATTATATCTTAACTTCTATGCGCAATGCTAATAATTTATCTTGAATTCTATAAAAATGTTTTGGTAGCAAAGAAGAATAGGAGATTTGAGGGGTATGTATATAAAAATTCATATACAGAAACATCTATATAATATATGAGGTATATGTACATCAGTAGCCAACTGAGAGAGTTCTCTCAGCTAGCACTGTGACATGATTGCAACAGATATTCTCATTCTGATTAGCATTTCAACCCTAGTAGCAGTCCTCCCAAAAACGCTGCGACCATGGTAGCAGTCATCACAAAAACACTGCGACCATAGTAACATTGCGACCAAGATTTGTGGTTGAAATTCAGTCATATCTGTTGGCCCAAAGGCCTTCCACTCTAGTTTTGATGATGATTAACTCATGTAGTTATGTTTACTAATATTCTTATGATTTTAAGTTTCAGATCATTAGCAAGATATTAGTTAGTGATTATCTTCAATAAAGGTGTTTAGAAGCTTTTCATGGTGATTCCAAGGCCAAAGCATCAAGATCATACCTTGCCTAGCTCATGGATCACGGTGTTTGTGGATCGAGTCGCCTTGAAGATGAAGATCATCAAGAAGACTTAGGTATCCATAGTTTGTTTAGTGTGTTTTAGATCCATTTGTAAAAATAAGAATAGTTGATATGCTCAAGTGCACAATACACACGTTTTATGTTTTGGATTTGGTTTTCATGAATGATTGATCAAAACAAGTTTACATGGTTTATATGTATAATAGATGTATTCTAGTTATACATACATGCTTAAACATCTTAAACAAACTTATTTTGACTTTCCTATTCATGTATTGAAAAATCAAGTTTAATAAAAATACAAGTGTTGGTTTTGATAAAATTTGCAAGACTCAAATGAATTGATATGATTGATATATGTCTTGAAATTTTTATCACTTGTTTGTGTTTCAATATAAAATGTTAAAACAAGTTTTGTGGATTTTTAGAAGACTTAAAAGATTTTTCAAAATATTTTTAAACTGTTTTTCTGACCCAGTTTTCTGTTCCAGGCTTCAACCAGTCGACTAGTCAACTGACCTAGTCGACTTGGGATGAAGTCGGTCGACCGGGCCGGTCGACCGACGTGCACAGATCTGTGCACGTTTGGCAGCTCTGGGACGGTCGACCCGGGCGGTCGACCGGGTCTGAGAGCAGTGCTCTCTGTTTGTTTGGGTCGACCGTGCCGGTCGACCGTGTTTGCCCAACGGTCACATTTCTGACCGTTGGCGGTCGACAGGGCCGGTCGACCGTTAGCCAGTCAGGCTGCCACATCAGCCTAACGGCTAGTTTTCTGATGGGCCTATATAAACCCCAACTTTTTGGGATTTTGGCCAAGGTTTTTACAAGAGAAAAATTCCCAGTTTTCCTGAGTTTAAAACAAGTTTTAAAAAGAGTTTTGTGCCAAAGAGATTTATCTTTGTGTTGTTTTGGGTTTTTGGAAAATCAAAGAAAACTAGATTTTTGGGATATTGTATTGGTTTTCATTTTCTATCATCTACAAGAGATTTCTCAAGTAGTTTTTCTTTGTTGCTTGTTTCCAAAAACCCTTGTTTCCATACTTGAGCTATCATCTATCCTAATCTATTAGGATCTTGTTTTTGTGGAAAAAGAGTTTGTGGTTGAAAGATACCACTTGTTGTAAAACCCTTACTTTGATTGGGTTGCTCCCTCTTTGGTAGAGGTTGAGGTTTGGTTTGCTCCCTCAAGTGTGAGGTGGAGATTGTTGTATTGGCTACGGGCCTTATCCCTCTTCGGTAGAGGTGCATTGTGGTTGTATTGCCTCGGTGGCATTGAGAGAGGAGTTCGGTACTCCTATAGTGGATTGGAAATCCTACACGGTGGTGTAGGCGGGGATGTAGAGCTAGGGGCTCGAACCTCGAAACATATCCTTGTGTTTGCGTTTGATCCAATATCTCTCAACTCTCTCTCTCTCTCTTTATTTTGTGCAAAGCATCATTCATAACATCATATCATATTTGCTTGTGTTGAGCATAATTCATATTGCCATATCATATTTATTTGCTTGTGTGTGTGCCTCACTTATACTTAACCACAAGAGCTTCACATAGCACCTCAACCCATTCAAGGGGAATCAAGAGGAGTTAGTCCAGAGCCCTTCACGGGGAATTCGGCTACACTTGTGTGTTGTATTAAGTGTGTTGCAAAATTTGCATTAGCTTCCGCATTTAGCGCATTTAGTTCACTAGATTAGCACTTACACCTATTCACCCCCCCTCTAGGTGTTTTTCAATTGGTATCAGAGCTAGTGTTCCTGATACTTAGGCTTAACATCCTAGGAGTGAGATCCATTTGTTTGCTAATCTACATTTGTATTTGCTTGTTTGCACACATATAGTTTGGACCCATGGACTTCATGACCCCACCTATGTTTGACCCTTCCAACATCATTATTTGGAAGATTAGGATGTCCGTTTATTTACAAACCCTAGGACATAAGGTTCACCTTGCCATTACCAGGAATCCTACCTTAGTGATAGCAAGCATATAGGGGCCAATGCACAAGCCCTTGAGGCCATTTGAAGCACGCTACCTAAAGATTATCTTTTGCATGTTTCTAATCTTGATTCCGCCTTTACAGTGTGGAACAAGTTGACAACCACCACCACCTCCAAGCTTCAATTGCAAATTTAACCGGAGGAGTCTAGTGGAGAATCCGAGCCACAACAATGCTATACGGTCCAAGGGAATGACTTCCTTGAGGTACACTCGGAAACCCACTTAGATGATAATGATTGTGCTAGTTCTTCAAATGATTATGTTGATCCCCATGCTTTAAATGAAGAACTATCAATTGTTTGTGAAAAATTAATAGAAAAATATAAAGTTTTGAAAAAGAAAAGTCTAGGAATTGAAAAAGAAAATAAAATTTGCATTCTAGACTTGACATTGTTTTGCAAGAGAAAGATGAGATTTTGGATGAAAGGGATTCATTAAAATCTCAACTTGAACTTGTTTTAAATGAAAATAAAATTTTGAAAAATAAAAATGATTGTGATGATTTGTTGAAGAAAAATGAGTTTTTATCCTCAAATTAGATTTTGTTTTAAATAGTAATGATTCATTGGAAAGAGAAATAGATTTTATTACAAAAGAATTAGATATTTGTTTAAAGAAAAATAATTCTTTGAAAAATGATATTTCTTCTCATGTTTGCTATGCTAGGGTAGTTTCACCTAGATCACCCCTTGCATGCCACACTTTTTCCTTGATTAACAATGATATATCTTTGATTAAGAAGAGTGTAGATTGTTTGGGCTCCACTTTGAGCCAATGTGTAGTAGGGCACACACGTTTGGAAACTTTGTTTCGAAAGAAACAAGTTCCATCTTTTATGCATGCACACCCTCCACGGCATACACTTGCTCCTCGCGGACACCATCATCACATGTATGCTCATGTGTACACTTGTACACTTTGTGGACGTAAGGGCCACCTTGCTAAATTTTGCTATGATAGAATACATGTTGATAATTTAGCAAAGAAGTTTGTTTGGGTTAGAGAAGGTACTAACCCCCATGGACCCAAAAGAGTATGGGTACCAAAGACCACCCCTCGTGTTTTTGATGTAGGTGTGGGCTCTCACATGACGTGAGAGTTGCCGTACCTTGGAGTGGATGCGTTCTGTACTTAAAGGAAATCAATTGGATGCATCACTTTCAAGGGAAGTTTTGGTGGAGATGACCACCATGTTTTGGAGACAAGGAAAGTTGCCTTCTAGGTTTTGGTAACGATCCCTAACTCCTATTTATTGTTTACATGCTTTTCATATTCATTGTTTATAGCATGTTTCATTATTTAGTGATTAGTATGAAAATGCCATGATTATTAAATCCTTGACATACATGTTTAGCATTTTGAGACACCCATGTTTAATATGGACCATTATTTTAGTGTTCTCACCCTTGTTTAGCTATCATGTTTATCATAGGTTTAATAACATGTGAATTTACATAATAATCATGTTTAAAATTTATCATGATGATTTTATCTTGTTTTTGATGCTACATGATTTGAATATATGTTTAAATGTTAGTTTTCATTAAGACTATGTATATATTTGTGCATATAATGGGCCACAAATAAATCTATATATGTTTGAGCTTGAATGCGTATTTGAACCCATTAGATGTGCTAGTATAGTCTAGTTTTGATGATCCATACATTTTAAACTTGTATTCCTATTTTTGGATTTATTTTATGATTGTGTGTTTCACTTCATGTATATGTTTGTATTGCCAAACTTTAAGATATACATGTATACCCCTTGAGTCATTTGCCTTTCATGCAAATCTATATATGGACTCAATTGTTTTTAGGGATATGTATGTATACTTATTGTGTTGACAATTCATACATATACCTTGAAATGAAATTTGTTTTGGTGAAGATTTAGTTTTTCTTGATTTTGTGTTTAATTGTTTAACTTCATGTATATGTCTATCTTGTCCAAACTATTAGATATACATGTTTATCCCTTTTGAGCCACGTGCCTTCATGCATATATAATTTGTGGACTCTTTATGTTTTGGATATGTATGTATACTTTAGTTTGTATTAGTCATACATATGCCTTGAAGATTAAATAGTTTAGATGATTTTTATGTTTTCATGTTTTCATGTTTAAGGAATAATTGAGCTTAATGAAAAATTTTCATGATTATGATCTACACATTTTATTTATACACTCATATTTATATTTTGCTCATGTTTTGTTTTCATGAGTCATATTTATGCTTAATTGAATTAGAGTGTTGATTATCATGTGGATTTCATGTTTTATGAAAATTATTTTTAGTTTATTCCTTGCTTGAAGGATTCCGTACTAGTTAACAAAATTTTCATTTTAACTAGTTACGGTATTCTTCATTTTGGTAGAGTTTTTTCAAACAAAACTTATTTTTCAAATCTATTTTTGAAAACCCATACCCTTAATGGGAGGATGGATGGGAGATCATGATCTTGTATGCTTTAAAATGAAAATCATTTAAAACTTGAACCTTGAATGGGAGGTATAGTAATATGTTGTATACACTTGAACTTTTTGTTATGTCAATTGGTATCATTGAACTCTTTCAATTGGTATCATTTTGATCTTTTTGTATACTCATATGTTTATTGTGTATGTATATTTTCAATTGGTATCATCTATTAGTGATTGGTACTCATTCTATTTCATACACATATACTTGTTTTATTTGTGCTCAAGATATAAATTTTCACAAATTTTGTTATGCTAGAGCTTGAGCTTCAACTTTATTTCAATTGATTTAGTTTTCAATTGGTATTTTATTTCAAGCCTACGCATAGTTTTTGTTGGTATTTCATAAAGGGGAGAAAATTCGATTTTCATATTTCAATTGGTATTTAGTTTTCCACTCCCTTACTTTATGATAGAAAATAGTCATTTCAATTGTTTATATGACTTAAAAAGAAAAATACTATCTTTTGATATCAAAATGTCTTGTGTTTTAAATTGGTATCTAAAAATTTTTTGATTTATATTGACTATATGCAATGAGAGCTTAACATCTCTTCCACATATAGATTCATGTTGAGTGTATCTTATATTGAGGAGCTTAACATCTCTTCTTTATGTGGTACACGTGTGTAGGGGGAGCTTCACATCTCCTCTTATGCATTACATAATGTGTGTTATATGAATTAGGGCTTAACATCCCTCCTTCATGTAATGCATATGTGTAGGGAAGCTAACTTAGCGTCTTCCTCTTCATGAATAGATATAGCATATAACATTTATTGATCTTTGTTTATTTTCAATAGGTATCAAGATGCTTCATTGACATATTTTCAATTGATAACCTAATTGATTGTCACCCCTTATTGACCTTGTTTTTCTTTTTAGACAAAAAGGGTGAGAACATTATTTTTTATTGTTTTGATTGACAAAAAGGGGGAGAAAGATTTTTACCCCTCCTTGACATTGTATTTATTGTTTTGATTGTTTACCTCTTTGTTGATGATTGACAAAAGGGGGAGAATAATTTGGTTTATATATGCATACTTATGTTTTTGCATATATTAAGTTTTATTGGTATCTAGAGCATTTAGTGTTTTTGTTAATGTTTTATTAATTTAATCGGTATCTAGAGCTTCTAGAACATGTTTATGTGTTTTATGCATGTTGATGCATACATGTTTATGTACATTCATTGCATATCTTTTGTTTATTTGTTTATGCATGAGTTAAGGGGGAGCTTCTTTGAAGCTTAACTTTAATCCATGCATATATAACTTCATGAGTTTTGTCATCATCAAAAAGGGGGAGATTGTTGGCCCAAAGACCTTCCACCCTAGTTTTGATGATGATTAACTCATGTAGTTATGTTTACTAATATTCTTATAATTTTAAGTTTCAGATCATTAGAAAGATATTAGTTGGTGATTAGCTTCAACAAAGGTGTTTAGAAGCTTTTCATGGTGATTCCAGGGCCAAAGCATCAAGATCATACCTTGCCTAGCTCATGGATCACGGTGTTTGTGGATCGAGTCGCCTTGAAGATGAAGATCATCAAGAAGACTTAGGTATCCATAGTTTGTTTAGTGTGTTTTAGATCCATTTGTAAAGATAAGAATAGTTGATATGCTCAAGTGCACAATACACACGTTTTATGTTTTGGATTTGGTTTTCATGAATGATTGATCAAAACAAGTTTACATGGTTTATATGTATAATAGATGTATTCTAGTTATACATACATGCTTAAACATCTTAAACAAACTTATTTTGACTTTCCTATTCATGTATTGAAAAATCAAGTTTGATAAAAATACAAGTGTTGGTTTTGATAAAATTTGCAAGACTCAAAAATGAATTGATATGATTGATATATGTCTTGAAATTTTTATCACTTGTTTGTGTTTCAATATAAAATGTTAAAACAAGTTTTGTGGATTTTTAGAAGACTTAAAAGATTTTTCAAAATATTTTTAAACTGTTTTTCTGACCCAGTTTTCTGTTTCAGGCTTCAACCAGTCGACTAGTCAACTGACCTAGTCGACTTGGGATGAAGTTGGTCGACCGGGCCGGTCGACCGACGTGCACAGATCTGTGCACGTTTGGCAGCTCTGGGACGGTCGACCCGGGCGGTCGACCGGGTCTGAGAGCAGTGCTCTCTGTTTGTTTGGGTCGACCGTGCCGGTCGACCGTGTTTGCCCAACGGTCACATTTCTGACCGTTGGCGGTCGACCGGGCCGGTCGACCGTTAGCCTGTCAGGCTGCCACATCAGCCTAACGGCTAGTTTTCTGATGGGCCTATATAAACCCCAACTCTTTGGGATTTTGGCCAAGGTTTTTACAAGAGAAAATTTCCAGTTTTCCTGAGTTTAAAACAAGTTTTAAAAAGAATTTTGTGCCAAAGAGATTTATCTTTGTGTTGTTTTGGGTTTTTGGAAAATCAAAGAAAACTAGGTTTTTGGGATATTGTATTGGTTTTCATTTTTTATCATCTATAAGAGATTTCCCAAGTAGTTTTTCTTTGTTGCTTGTTTCCAAAAACACCTTGTTTCCACACTTGAGCTATCATCTATCCTAATCTATTAGGATCTTATTTTTGTGAAAAAGAGAGTTTGTGGTTGAAAGATACCACTTGTTGTAAAACCCTTACTTTGATTGGGTTGCTCCCTCTTTGGTAGAGGTTGAGGTTTGGTTTGCTCCCTCAAGTGTGATGTGGAGATTGTTGTATTGGCTACGGGCCTTATCCCTCTTCGGTAGAGGTGCATTGTGGTTGTATTGCCTCGGTGGCATTGAGAGAGGAGTTCGGTACTCCTATAGTGGATTGGAAATCCTACACGGTGGTGTAGGCGGGGATGTAGAGCTAGGGGCTCGAACCTCGAAACATATCCTTGTGTTTGCGTTTGATCCAATATCTCTCAACTCTCTCTCTCTCTTTATTTTGTGCAAAGCATCATTCATAACATCATATCATATTTGCTTGTGTTGAGCATAATTCATATTGCCATATCATATCTATTTGCTTGTGTGTGTGCCTCACTTATACTTAACCACAAGAGCTTCACATAGCACCTCAACCCATTCAAGGGGAATCAAGAGGAGTTAGTCCAGAGCCCTTCACGGGGAATTCGGCTACACTTGTGTGTTGTATTAAGTGTGTTACAAAATTTGCATTAGCTTCCGCATTTAGTTCACTAAATTAGCACTTACACACCCCCCCGCCCCCCCCCCCCCCCCCCCCCCCCCAAGGTGTTTTTCAATATCACCACCATCTGGGAGTCTCTCAGCTGGCTATGATGTACATTTTTCTCATAACGTATATACTATGTTATGCTAAGTTAACAACAGTCTTGAATAATTTAGTATTGAAGAAAGGAATATAACCTCTTGAATTTCAACGTCGGGTTCTTTTTAAGACACAACTCTAGATCGAAATTTTATTGATGCAATTCATACTAAAAAAAAAATTTTAAATTAATAAAATTATAATTCAGCAAATTACATGATGGGTCTCCCCTTCAGACCAACATTAGAGCTATATCCAGGCAATCCACTACATTGAACACTTCAAATCCAAAAATGTATACACCAATCAGACAATTCAAATGTTAAGGAGGATTGGATCGCTAGTTCAAAAGTTGGTATCATTTTAACAACATGCACTGCTACTGATCAATTTAAACTAAGAATGTATATGACTGTTTCCTGTTGCCACTAAATTTTGAACAACAACTGACACTATTTTAAGTCTACTTCTACAAGCAAAAAAGAAAGAAAAGATAGGAAAATTTAAAAACAAATTATGTTACTCTGCAATTTTTCATATATGTCCGAGCATCAAAACCACCACTAGTCTACTGCTGATCAATAGATGGCTCTGAAGCTTTTTTCGACTCTGCATCCTCGCTGGAACTAGGCTGCTCGGCCTCTGCCTCCATCGGCACATGATCCCTCCTCCGCAGCTCGAAACCATCTGCTTCAGTCGAAGGATCTGCAGCCATGTTAGTCAATTCTGTAGCTGCTCCACCGACATCAGGGGATGTCTCAAGTTCCGACCCCTCATCCGACTTCTTGCCCTCGGTCTCACTACTATCCTCAGAGCTGCTCCCATTTTCTTCAGCTTCAGGTAACTCGGCTTCGTCTATCTCCATTTTCGAATCCATTCCAACCATTGCTCCCACTGGCTCGGCAGGACGCTGTTGAAGTGGCACAGCATTGCTTATAACCTGACCCGTTTTCAGTCTTTCCCTGTAAACTGCCATCTCGCTTCTGTACCTCTCCTTGTCATTCACACCTCTCTGCTGGTAAACCTAAAAATAGAAGTCCCAGGAGAAATAAGAAAAATAAATATAAAATGAGTAAAAGGCAACTTTCAACAAGGAACTCTACAAGTATTCTCTTATATCTCACAGCTTTCTCAGTTTCTGTTAGCTTGTTCCACAGATCACCAATCATTTTACTGATTTCTCTGTCCTTTCCTGGATTAAGTGGTTTCAGCCTGGCATGCTGCTCTGCAAAGAAGAAATTGTAGCCACTCCTGTTGGGCTTTGGATGTGTAGGGTCCCTCTTGCTAAGCTTCTTCCTTCTACGGCGACGGCGCACAACCCTCGCATTACTGTTGTCAGCAATGCCTGAAGCCTCTGCGGCTTGGTTGGCAGCCCGTTCTAAGGTGTGAAAGAGGACACCTCTGAGCTTTTGTGTGCCAACCGTAACAGTGACAAAATAACCGTGCTCAAATTTCCCATCAATTACACCAACAACAGATTTATTTGCTGGCGCAGATGAACCTAGAGCAATCACAGAAGGAACATACTGTTATTAGGTACTAGTTTCTAGTCATATAAGCTGCATGTGGAGGTTTTAATGTAATGCATGTCTTCAAACCTTAAGTAGTATTTTAAGCATGGAAATTACATGCAGATATTTAATAGTTGAATAAATCAAAGGAAATGAAAAAAATAAGTAAATGAAAAATAGTTCAATAATAAGTAGTTGTACACGTTTCCAAATACATGTTAAACAAGTAGATGAAAATTTATTTTAAGCATGGACAATTACATGCAGATATTATAATATGCTATGTTATAAAAAATATATATATATAAAAACTTGTTATTACTCAATGTTTTTTTTTTTTTTGCAAAAGAAAATTTTTAAGCATTTAGAGACGTCCTTCATAAAGGCTTCAATGTTGCTGGTAGAAAAGGTAATTCTAAGACCTTATTTTTCTTATCATAGTTGACTTGTCAATATTTATTGGGAGAAGGGGCATGAATTGGTTTTAAAGGGATTTATAATGCAAAACAGAACAATTTGAGATGTAGTGTGTGGGCAGATCTATAAAATCAAATACCAGAGTGGAATGTATAGGAAGAAGGGGCTATTTGTAAGAATGCAGTGAAATTGTTACACAGCTAAATTAGGGGTATCATGAACAACCAGTGTAGACAAAAGAAGTTGATATCTAGTGTTTGCAAGGGCCGTGCAAGTTTTCCTATTAATAGTTCTAGTAGTGCATATGTAAGATTATTTTAGTCAGCTATATGCATTCTTTTTACTATTACATTCCGAAGCAGGGCATATATTATACAAATCTGATGCTTACCTTTTTAGGGGCAACTGTCTATGCATTCCCAGAAAGTTGACAGATATTTGGCTCAAGGTTGGATGTTCGTGGGGCGGCAGGCAATCTGGTTAGGGTAAGAATATTCCCACGGTTGATTGTAGGTTTTCTGGTCCTAGGCTTAAGCAGGATGTACATTACATAGCTTCATACCAACATGGCAAGTAGCAAAGTATAGAAAGAAAAATACTCGACAATAGACCTAATGCTGGAAGGCATGAACCATGCAGAACATGAGTATAGACTGAGTCTTCCTAGGAATCGAAAGATGTCTGCTTGCCTATTGCAGTCGATTGATTTTGGAAGAGGGATTGCTCCCACGGAAAAATAACTAATGTCTCGTACATCAGGAAGTTATTTCCTTTAAAGAAATTATTTGGATGCATGGTCTTCCAAGACCATTCTCTCAGATCAAATGTCGAGTTCATGAGCTATTTCTGGATGACACTGAAAAATGGTAAGAAATATTCTCTAGTTCTGCACTATCAACCATGAACGGATGGGCCAAAACAGTATTGGTTTGAGTCTCGTGATCTTTAAAGATGTTTGGTTGATCATTATGTACTAGTTTCCGTGCCTAGACTCGAGATTACCTATGGCTGAGTTTACAGCACTTAACCAACAGGTTCATCAATAGCACCCCTTCTGAGATTGTCATAGCTACTAGTATGAACAACATAAATTTTGATTGAGCCAGCATAATCCTGTGTGTAACATATGCAAGCTTTGCATGTTGAGATTCACCAAAAGACTGGAAATTAAAATCAACTAATGTTCATCGCAAATACAATAGAACTATTTAAAAGTTGGTTTCCATACCAACATGACAGAAGACGTCACTTTGCAACTACATGAAGAAAATTTTACTTTATTTTCGGTCGATGATGGTGACATGTCAGACCTGTCTCAGACGTATTTCCCTGCATATCTTGCCCAACATATCTCCTAACATCACATTTTCTACACGTAAAATTATAACAGTTGTTTTATTGTTCATTCATTTGTTTGTTTATTCTTTGTATTTACTACTTATAGTTATAACACGTTATGATGCTGAAGAAATGTTATAGGTATCTCATGACACCTGAAGAAATCTCCTCGGATGATGGTCAAAAGTCAACCCTGACATTTTATTTACTTCAATCGGAGGCCCTCCATGCTCTCCTTCATATCCTCATATACCAAAAATTATATATATTATGAGATTTGACCTCAAGTGGATACAAAATTTGAAGTTTTTCAAGAAGAGAATTTTTCTGACCTTAAGATCCAAAGGCAAATATGATAATATACACAAACATGGGCATGACCTCAAATATAGTGAGGCCTGATCTAAGCAAAAAAAAAAAACCAACAGTTATTTACAAACAAATTTTCCTGAGGTGCCTCTCTCCCTCCCCCCTCCCCCCCCCCCCCCCCAAACCAACCACACACACACACACACACACAGAGGGGTGTGTGTGTGTGTATGCGCGCGCCCTCTGTGTGTGTGTGTGTGTGTGTTGGTTGGGGGGGGGGGGAGGGGGAGAGGCACCTCAGGAAAATTTGTTTGTAAATAACTGTTGTTTTTTTTTGCTTATATATATATATATATATATTATATATATATTATATATATATATATATATATATATATATAAGTGCTCCTAGTAGGTCTCCTTAGATTGTAATTTAAGGAGACGGCTTAAACTCCAACATCCCAATTTATTTTTCACGATCTGACTGCACATTATTATATTCATGTTATAAGATATACGCATGTAAAAAATCACGTGATTTAAAGTTCATTTACTCATTGATCTCGTTCCATTTTGTTCTACTGTTTAAAAACCGTTAATGTTTGAACCCAAAAAAAATAGAGTAAACAAACTTCTAATCACGTGATTTTTTATATGCGTACATCTTATACATGAATATGATATATGCGGTCGGATCGTGAAAAAAAATTGGGATGTTAAAATTTTAAGCCGTCTCCTTAGATTACAATCTAAGGAGACCTACTAGGAACACTTTTCCCATATATATATATATATATATATATATATATATATATAATATATATATATATATATATATATATATATATATGTGGGGGGGAGTATATATATAGAGAGAGAGAGGTAACAGGAGGTAAGTGGCCATAGGAGGAAATTTCCTCCTGTTGCGCACCTAAAATGCTATTTCCCCATCATAATTCCAAGATCCGAACCACTCAATTAATGTTCATATCCTAAAATGTATATAGATGAAAAATCATGAGCTTTTAATATCTATTCCCTATTTATCCACTTGTTGTAAAATTGATGGTTTTTCTGTAATAGAACTAATGTGTGAGTAAACAAGTCTAAACTACATTGTTTATAACACAGCTATATTTCAGGCAACAAATATCATAATGTATGGTCTCTTTGTGAAGTTGTGATGGTAAAATAGGGTTTTGGTGCGCCATAGGAGGAAATTTCCTCCTATGGCCATTGACTTCCCATTTCTTATAAATACACACATAACACACACACACACATATAGAGAGAGGGGGGGGGAGAGTTTGACTACGTTGGTATCAATAGAGATGTGAACATAGATCTTATCCATGATTTGGAATCTCGAAATCAGTATTGCCAATATCAAACTAATATCGATCGAAATAATAGGGTCAATATCATATAGGGTACCTAAAACTCGATACATATTGCTGATATATATATATAAGAATTACCCAATATTTGAAACCATAATCCTATAATTAGAAAGTATATATTATGCAACTGTAACAGATGAACCAAACCGTTCATTATGATCTAAACCATTTAAAATGTCTAGAAACAAACTACTAAATGTTTTTTTGACTTGTTACATGTGTCTCAAGTGGCCTGAAAATGGACGATTAAAATCAAAGTTTGGATCTGTAATTTGGGGAGTGCAAATTGAAAATCCAACCCTTGAGTCATGATCAAAACACTATACCAATTTTTGTTGGATTTGAAACATTCGAAACTGTAAAACAAATAACTCCCTAACCTTCAATCGTTCGTTCAAAAGTCACTTGATGGATGGGTAAGAAAATTTAAAATAGTCTAAATATTGATTTATAAGCATGTCAAATGATTCAACTCAATTTTAACAAAGTGGATCATCAAATAGGACTCTATCATCTAATTTCAATAGGTAGGATTTGGTTTCAAATCCTCCCGGAGAGGCTAGTCAAACTATATATTTGATATATGTATGTTCTTAATGGCCCAACATATAACCTAACATTCCCTCTGCCGCCATGTACCTTTTTGTCTACTATTTAGAACCTTGACAAATCAACATAGTTATGGTCACTGTCCATCATGAGCAGTTTTTAAAGCTCACCATGAAAGAGATTTACATGGCTTCCTAAATAAGTTCAGCGTAATTGCTTATATGATGGAACTCACAAGAGACCTTGGAATCGGCAATGTGATTAATATCAGATGCTTGACACCCTATAGGGACTATAGATCATTTGAGCCTCCCCTACCACAAACAACAAAAGTTGATAACACAACACGGCCATGCAAACGAGCATCTATACCACTATATCATATGCCTTATCCACCTAACTGAAAAGTGAGAAAAACGAAAGTAGATCAAGGATCATCTTGATTAGAAAAACAATTTCACCAGATTTCAACACATTTAAGAGTGCAAATCACTTCATGTATTTAAGTTCCCCCCACTAGTGGAACATTTATGCTGCCTATGAAGCCCCTGTTTATCATATGTAATTCATCCTATGACATGAGTTTCATTCTATGCTTTTAGGGTATATTACTGCCAATGCATTGGCACCACTTTATATCCACAACCTACAAAAGCCTCCATAATTGTGTAAGGCCCAAAATTTTAACCAAGTGTGTTTTTAGTGAGAGTTAAACCCTCATCAGCTTTGTAAATTTCTTTGGGTTTATTTTGTTGCACCTCAGCTTCTCTGTTGTGAATGTATTTGGTTGCACCTTGGCTTTTGAAGAATATGGGTTTACTTGGGGTCATGCTCTCATGGCAAATCAGGTCCAGGTGTCCATTCGCAAGAGAAATGAAAAAACAAATCGCAAAGAAGTTATATATCTCTTTTAAAATATTCTTTGCCAGCTAAACATGGCCAGTGTAGACATGCATAACTGTTAACAAAAATTTTGTTGAAGCAATCAGGTAAAGCCCAACTGACGCAGCATCAACGAACATATCCATATGAAACGAATATCACCCCCACCAGCAATTAAAAAAAATTCCTTCACAAAAATTTCAAAGCCAATCCACTAGGAGATTAACGTCACCAAAGGTCTGCGATGCATGCAAAAGTAGCTAGTAGCTAGTGCATTTTAGAGTCATTAGGGGCCCGCACAACATGCAAAAGTCTCTGACATTGGTCGTCCCTATCATTCACCTGGAATACTCCTTTATCCCTTTCTGTGCTATCCCCAAAATGGCCCCTCTCCTTCCCTTCCGTTAACTTTGTCTCTTCCATCTCCATTAAACCCTCATGCCTTCATTCTTGTGTAAACAATCTTCATATAAACCCACAGCCAAAGTTATACATGTGTTCCCTTTTTTAATTTTTAAAATCAAGTCGCCCCCCCCCCCCCCCCCCCCCCCCCAAAAAAAAAAAAAAAAAAGCATTCAAACTTCCATAGCTAAAATACAAGGACCTCACAACATTACAGAAATTTTGAAAAGATTTAAAATAATCCCTGGTACTTTTGACATACAATAAATAACCACCTTATATATATAAAGTAATTACAGTACTCCTCTATATTCTACCTTATGGTGATCTCCCCTACCATTCCTAATGAAAACTGGCAAAGTTCCCAAGAAACGCTTTAGTTGTGAATAAAATAGAATGCACCAAATGCAAACCCCAAACCCCATTTCCAACCACAGCCCTCCCTTTGTATAACTATTTCTAACAAAAATCAAAAGTCGGGACGCTCTTCAGTTCTTATTCATACCACCTACACCTATTCCAAACCTAATTTCTACACCCCAGACCCATCATGAACCGTGTATACCCCTATACCTTATTTTAACCCAAATCAAAACCATAACCCTAACCATGAAAACTATTATTAACTCTAAATCTATTCCGTTTGGTTCAAGATATGGGTTAGAATTCACATTCAGGTTATGAAAAGGAATACAAAACATTAGGGATATGGGTTAAGTTTTGGGTTGGGTTAAAAATTTTAACTCTCAAACTTTTTATCCTTTATAAAATTTATCAATTAAGAAAACAGAAAACAAGAAAAAGAAATTTTGATGCAAACCCTATCAAGTGGCGAAGAAATTGACGAGATTGAATGCAACCCTCACAGTGCAAAAATTGTTTAGGTGTTGTGAACTCCAAAGTTCCACTCTAAATGTCACCTGTTTTTTCATCCATGGCTTCCAATTTTTAACTAAAGAAGTCTGTATATCCATTTCTGCTTTCGAATAATTAGCTACCAAGTACATGACTTCTTATGTAAATCTATATGATCACCTTAATTAGATGCTCATCTCTAATAATATTTAATTAGATTATATTCATATTCAAACCCTAAATAGCTCTTTATTTCATTGTATCAATTAATTGAAATAATAGGATCGCTAAACCAGATGTCACCCACAAAGAAAGAGGGATTTTACGTAGCAATGTCCCAGGCACGGAGAGAGCACAGCTCTATAGGTGCAGTAACTTCCTACAGGAAATTCATAACCTCTTGAAGAAGGAACACCATATCTAGAAAGGCCACTATCACCTCTAATCCTGATGAAATTCCCTATTACAGTCATTGAGCCCCCAGATCCAACCACATGCACCATCACAAAAAACAATTGCCATGAAATGTTCATTCAATTCTCCCTATTGCCAAAAAATGTCGTGACAAATTATTCCCATGGATAACAAATGTAACTCACCATATGACATGGGCTCAAATTGTGTGGGACTTTTCATAAGGAACAGGTAGGTGTGCCTCTAATTAGTGAGGATTAATTAACTATAAATTTACTAGCTTCTTTCATCACTTCACTCCCACTATCTCTTGCCTTCACAACTTCCCTTCTAAGAAAACTTTGTGATCTGCTTTCTAGTACCAAAACTTTCACAAGCAATGAACAACATTTAACGGGAGAAAAATGGGAAAGAAGTGCGAATTTTTACTCTTTATAAGTTGATCATTAATCTAGGTGGTGGAGGATATGGTTGGCTTTGGGGACTCAGTGACTACCCTGGGGATCTCTAAATCGAATCTATATAGAGTGAAGGTGACAATGGCTTCTCACGTGGAGTCAAGGGCAGTTTATCCATTACAGGGCTTCTGGTCTCTCAGCACTACCCTTTTGGTAATGGAGCCCCTGGTGTGCATGTGGAGTTGCTCCAGAAAGTAGTAACATTCAGTAAGTTTTTTATTTACTGACCCAATTATTTCAGTCAGATGATAATAAGAAAATAAAGATTTATTTGAGATTTGAAGTATGAACTATCCATAGTTTGCTTAAATGGAATACAAAACATTAGGGATATGGGTTAAGTTTTGGGTTGGGTTAAAAATCTAACTTTCAAACTTTTTATCCTTTATAAAATTTAATCAAGAAAACACAAAACAAGAAATTTTGATGCAAACCCTATCAAGTGGGGAAGAAATTGATGAGATTGAATGCAATCCTGACAATGCAATAATTGTTTAGATGTTGTGAACTCCAAAGTTCCAATCTAAATGTCACCTGTTTTTTCATTCATGGCTTTCAATTTTTAACTAAATAAGTCTGTATATCCATTTCTGCTTTCGAATAATTAGCTATCAAGTTCATAACTTCTTATGCAGATCTATATGATCACCTTAATTAGATGCTCATCTCTAATAACATTTAATTAGATTATGACTTGTGTCCTTCCAAAAGATTTGAGCCCAAATCCTTCACACTCAAATTCAACCCTCCGATATTCGAATAAAAGATCCACTCCATTGAAGTTAATCTATATTATTTCAAGTATTTATAAATCAAAAATCAAAAAATTTTAATATTTTTTGCCCAAATATCAAGCGACGCAAAATGGACAGCCGAAGTAGTGAGTTGGTTAGATCTACGTCTTTTGACATACAAATTCTCGATCAAGCCATTTCATTATGATCTAAACATTTAAAAATCCTTACAAACCAATTTTGGTTAGGTTTCAAATGTTCTACACCGTTAAACTAACCAACTCATTATTTAGGCCGTCCGTTATTTTCCTACTTGATGGATGCGCAAAAAGTATTCAAAACACTTATCTTTGGTTTATAGATACTTGAAATAATGTAGATCAACTTCAACAGAGTAGATCTTATATTCGAATGTCGGAGGATTAAATTTGAGTGGGAAGGATCCAGGCTCAAATCCTTTTGGAAGGACACAAGTCTATCTCTAGATATTTCATACTTCAAACCCTAAATAGCACTTTATTTTATTGTATCAACTAATTGAAATAATAGGATCGTTAAACCAGATGTCACCCACAAAGAAATAAGGATTTTATGTAGCAATGTCTCAGGCACAGAGAGGGCACTGCTCCATAGGTGCAGTAACTAAGGAAGCGGTGCAAGCTTCCTACATGATATTCATAACCACTTGACGAAGGAACACCATTATCTAGGAAGGCCACTATCACCTCTAATCATGATGAAAATGCAATCACAAATTCCCTATTAAAATCGTTGAGCCCCCAGATCCAACCACATGCACCACCACAAAAACAATTGCCATAAAATGTTCATTCAATTCTCCCTATTGCCAAAAATGTCGTGACATTTTATTTCTATGGACAACAAGTGTAACTCACCATATGACATGGGCTCAAATTGTGTGGGACTTTTTATAAGAAATAGGTAGGTGTGCCTCTAATTGGTGAGGATTAATTAACTATAAATTTACTAGCTTCTTTCATAGCTTCACTCCTCCCACCATCTCTTGCCCTCACAACTTCCCCATTAACGAGAACTCTGTGATCTGCTTTCTAGCATCAAAACTTTCACATGCAATGAACATTTGACAGACGGAAATGGGAAATAAGTGTAAATTTTTACTCTTCGTAAGTTAATCATTAATCTAGGTGGTTGAGGATATGTTTGGCTTTGAGGACTCAATGACTGGCCTGGGACCTCTAAATCGAATATATACAGTGTGAAGGTGACAATGGCTTCTCAAATGGGGTCGAGGGCAGTTTATCCATTACAGGGCTTCTCAGTTTATTGCAGGAAGCTTTCACCGTCTCTCAGCATTGCCCCAATTACTGCCCTTTTGGTAATGGAGCCCCTGGTGTGCATGTGGTGTTGCTCCGGGAAGTAGTAACATTTGGTAATTTTTTTATTTACCGACCCAATTATTACAGTCAGATGATAATAAGAAAATAAAGATTTATTTGGGATTTGAGGTATGAACTATCCATAGTCTGCTTAAATGGAATACAAAACATAAAGATTTATTTGGGATTTGAAGTATGAACTATCCATAGTCTGCTTAAATGGAATACAAAACATTAGGGATATGGGTTAAGTTTTGGGTTGGGTTAAAAACTTTTTATCCTTTATAAAATTTATCAATTAAGAAAACACAAAATAAGAAATTTTGATGCAAACCTATCACGTGAGGAAGAAATTGTTGAGATTGAATGTAATCCTGGTAATGCAATAATTGCTTAGATGTTGTGAACACCAAAGTTCCAATCTAAATGTCACCTGTTTTTTCATCCATGGCTTCCAATTTTTAACTAAAGAAGTCTGTATATGCATTTCTGCCTTCGAATAATTAGCTATCAAGTTCATGACTTCTCATGCAGATCTATATGATCACCTTAATTAGATGCTCATCTCTAATAACATTCAATTAAATTATAGAAATTTCATACTTCAAACCCTAAATAGCTCTTTATTTTATTGTATCAACTAATAGAAATAATAGGATCGCTAAGCCAAATGTCACCCATATGTAGCAATGTCGCAGGTACGGAGAGGGCACTGCTCCATAGGTGCAGTAATTGAGCAAGCAGTGAAAGCTTCCTGAGGAAACTCATAAACCCAGGAACAACATTATCTAAAAAGGCCACTGTCATCTCTAATCCCAATGAAGATGCAATCGCAAATTCCCTATTAAAGTCGTTGAGGCCCCAAATCCAACCACATGCAGCACCACAAAAAACAATTGCCATGAAATGTTCATTCAATTCTCTCTAGTGCCAAAAAATGTCGTGACATTTTATTTCTATGGACAACAATGTAACTCACCATATGACATGGGCTCAAATTGTGTGGGACTTTTTTTATAAGAAATAGGTAGGTGTGCCTCAAATTGGTGAGGATTAATTAACGATAAATTTACTAGCTTCTTTCATAGCTTCACTCCTCCCACCATCTCTTGCCTTCACAACTTTCCCTTCTATGAGAACTTTGTGATTTGCTTTCTAGTATCAAAACTTTCTTTCACAAGCAATGAACATTTGACGGAGGAAAATGGGAAAGTGTAAATTTTTACTCTTTGTAAGTTGATTATTAATCTAGGTGGTGGAGGATATGGTTGGCTTTGGGGACTCAGTGACTGTCCTTGGGACCTTTAAACCGAATTTATATAGTGTGAAGGTGACAGTGGCTTTTCAAATGGGTCGAGGGTTGTTTATCCATCACAGGGCTTCCGGGTTAATTGTAGAAAGCTTTCACCCTTTCCCAGCACTGCCCCAGTTACTGCCCTTTTGGTAATGGGGCCCCTGGTGTGCATGTGGTGTTGCTCCAGGAAGTAGTAACATTCAATAAGTTTTTATTTACTGACCATTACTTCAGTCAGATGATAATAAGAAAATAAAGATTTATTTGAGATTTAATGTATGAACTATCCCTAGTCCGCTTAAATGGAATACAAAACATTAGGGATATGGGTTAAGTTCTGGGTTGGGTTAAAAATTTAACTTTCAAACTTTTTATCCTTTATAAAATTTATCAATTAAGAAAACACAAAACAAGAAATTTTGATGCAAACCCTATCAAGTGGGGAAGAAATTGATGAGATTGAATGCAATCCTGACAATGCAATAATTGTTTAGATGTTGTGAACTCCAAAGTTCCGATCTAAATGTCACCTGTTTCTTCATCCATGACTTCCAATATTTAACTAAAGAAGTCTGAATATCCATTTCTGCTTTCGAATAATTAGCTATCAAGTTCATGACTTCTTACGCAGATCTATATGATCACCTTAATTAGATGCTCACCTCTAATAACATTTAATTAGATTATAGATATTTCATACTTCAAACCCTAAATAGCTCTTTATTTTATTGTACCAACTAATTGAAATAATAGGATTGCTAAACCAGATGTCACCCACAAAGAAAGAGGGATTTTATGTAGCAATGTCGCAGGCACGGAGAGGGCACTACTCCATAGGTGCAGTGACTGAGGAAGCGGTGCAAGCTTCCTACAGGAAACTCATAACCCCTTGACGAAGAAACACCATTATCTAGAAAGGCCATTGTCACCTCTACTCTTGATGAAGAAGATGCAATCGCAAATTTCCTATTACAGTCGTTGAGCCCCCAGATCCAACCACATGCATCACCACAAAAACAATTGCCATGAAATGTTCATTCAATTCTCCCTATTCCCAAAAATGTCGTGACATATTATTCCCATGGACAACAATGTAACTCACCATATGACATGGGCTCAAATTGTGTGGGATTTTTTTTAAGAAATAGATAAGTGTGCCTCTAATTGGTGAGGATTAATTAACTATAAACTTACTAGCTTTTTCCAGTGCTTCACTCCTCCCACCATCTCTTGCCTTCATAACTTCCCCTTCTATGAAAATTTTGTGATCTGCTTTCTAGTGTCAAAACTTTCACAAGCAATGAACAACATTTGACAGAGGAAAATGGGGAAGTGCTGTAAATTTTTACTCTTTGTAAGTTGATCATTAATCTAGGTGGTGGAGGATATGGTTGGCTTTAGGGACTCAGTGACTATCCTGGGGACCTCTAAATCGAATTTATACAGTGTGAAGGCAACATAGCTTCTCAAATGGGGTCGAGGGCAGTTTATCCATTACAGGGCTTCTAGGTTTATTGCAGGAAGCTTTCACCGTCGCTTAGCACTGCCCCAATTACTGCCCTTTGGTAATGGAGCCCCTGGTGTGCATGTGGTGTTGCTCGAGTAAGTAGTAACATTCGGTAAGGTTTTTATTTACCGACCCAATTATTTCAGTCAGATAATAAGAAAATAAAGATTTGTTTGGGATTTGAAGTATGAACTATCCATAGTCTGCTTAAATGTCCCTGCATTTCAAAGACAAGCATTCTATTAAAGATGATCATTTATTGCTTTGCATGAGAAGTCATGAATTTGACAGCTAATTGTTTTAAAGCAGAGAGAGACGAAAACTAATAGCTTGAGACACATTTAGTTAAAAACTAAAAGCAAAGAACAAGAACACAGAAAAGGCAGCTCAACAAACACTTGGAAGCTAAAAGAATCCGAAGGAGAATGCATTCCCATGTTTTTTTTTGCATAAACAATCAAATTTTCTTCATGTTTCCTCTTGATAGGGCCTGCCTTAAAAGAAAAATCTTGGTTTTTTTGGTATTTTTCTTCTGAATTGATAGCTTTATGAAGGATAAAATCATCTTTGAGTGCGTGGGAATCCATGTTTCACCATGGTCAAATCAAGTTTTGGTTCGAGCTGTTATACCTCCAACAATAGCTAGAGTCACGATTCCCAACTTTTCACCCATAATTGGGATGTTTTTAGCATGTAATTTTAATAAAATGATTACCCTAGCCCTCATGTCAAGCCAAGGAGTTGGCTGGTAAATCTCAGCCAAATCCTAATTTCATATATCCAGAAGGGGTCTTAGTTAGGTGACATCACTGTAGCTTTTACAGTTTCATGTTAACTGACACGAGCATCGGGCTTCACGTGTAAGTGAATAGCCTGCAGTACCTAGATTAAATTATTTTTTTCTGCTTTACTAGGTGTTGTTTCTGGTGTTTTCTTCGACAATAATGTATACAGTGCAAGATAAATTGATGCTAAAGTGAATGCATAAGAAACAAGGACTATAAATGTTGTGTGTATCAGTCAAAAAATGTAATAAAATACTACTTTTTGTAATGAAATATAATGTATGTGATCGCAATGTTTGAAGAAAATTGCATCCTCTCCTGAATTACATAGATCTTTGTTTTTTTTAATCTTTGATTGATATTTACAACCACATTTATAAACTTGCTCCATTTTCTATGACTTGAGTTCATGAAAGGCATCAATTTATCAATCTTAAGTGAACGATAACAGTAATTTCTCTCCATAGAGATGTTTATCATTTTCTTATTTATAGACTGATACCACTTGCAGAGACACATCTGCTTATTCTCTTTAAACCATGGTCTCTCCTTAATTTTAGGGCTTATCATACTTTAAAGTTTTCAACAAGCAGTACTTTATATTTTTCTCTTTTTTTTGCTGCTTGGCATGGGAATGAGGCCTAACAGTGATTCTTTCATCAAACTAAAGAGAGAGAAGTTTTCCTTTAGTTGTTAGCATAAAATTCAGGATTATTACATTAAAAAATTTATCAAGCACTTTCACTGTGTTTTCACCCACAAAAAAAAAAAAAAAAAAATTCTTGAGCTACTCCTGCAAAAAAAAAGTTTGTACTCCCCCCCTGCTGCTGCTGTTCATCTCTTCCTCCATCCATTTCTTTCACTCAAAGTTCTATTGAAAAAAACCAGAATCTGCACAGCACTCTTTTCTAAAAGAATATGTCATATATACTCTTTAGTCTCTTTTCTGCTAGGAAGAACAGAATCAACTTTTTGTTTCTTGTCCTCCGTGCAGAAAAGAACTATTTTTCTCTCCTTTGCTGCAAAAACAGCAACCTAATTTGCTATCTATGCTTCCTATTCCTTCTCTACTTGCCTTTCTTTATTCTTAATTTCCATTGAGATGCCATGAACCTGCAGACATAGTGCAATCTCGGTATCCATATTCCCCCCTTTACTGTGAGATCAATATTTCTTGTCCTGCATTGTAGAAATAACAATTTCTCTTCTGTGGACTGCCAGTGAAGCATGGCTCAGTGGTAGAAGGACTGGGCTGGGAAGTTAGAGGTCCCAAGTTTAAGACCGAGCTATGCCTTTTGTTCAAATTCAAAAGGAAAAAAGGGGGAAAAAACAACCTCTTCTGTGCTGCATAAGCAGCAACGCCTTGACTTCTAATCTGTACATTTATGCAAATATCAATTTTAGGATCAATCAGCATTTATTTTACCTTGCTCAATGAACTGCAGAAAATGCCCCCTTCCTAATGCTGTCTGAATTTCTTTACACCTCTGCCTAGCATGCAACTTCTCCACTTAACTACATTCTCTAACATAACTAACATAAACCATTCACCGAAATCCATCCTTAATCACAATAAAAAAACCTTACTCTTCCACTTGTAAGCATTTAGATTGATCAGTTTATGACATCTAAGAAGTGAATACAACCTCCAAATAGAAGTTAGCCAGCTAGATCTTGCATCCCAGAGCATTGTGGCACATGTATCAACTTGATGCATTATGACTATTTCAAAGGCACATGCAACAGATTCAACTTTTGTCCCATCATTCTGAATCAACATGATCATCCTCAGAAGGACCTGAATATTTTTCTTTACATGAATTAATTTTCATGTGCTGCACATCTAGTTATATTTCTTGAACAATATCAAAGATTAGAGTGTGGTTGGCATTACTTTTAAAAAGGATTTTCACGGATTTAAATCAAATAAGTGATTTAAGAAAATAGATGTTTGACTTACTCTTCCACTTGTAAGCATTTAGATTGATCAGTTTATGACATCTAAGAAGTGAATACAACCTCCAAATAGAAGTTAGCCAGCTAGATCTTGCATCCCAGAGCATTGTGGCACATGTATCAACTTGATGCATTATGACTATTTCAAAGGCACATGCAACAGATTCAACTTTTGTCCCATCATTCTAAATCAACATGATCATCCTCGGAAGGACCTGAATATTTTTCTTTACATGAATTAATTTTCATGTGCTTCACATCTAGTTATATTTCTTGAACAATATCAAAGATTAGAGTGTGGTTGGCATTGCTTTTAAAAGGATTTTCACGGATTTAAAGCAAATAAGTGATTTAAGAAAAATAGATGTTTGACTGTTTTAAAAAAGGACTCTTTGGAAAAAGTATAAGCCAAAAGGTTGTGTTTTGGAGAAGCCACCTCAGAAGCGCCACAATGATATCCTATTTTCTCTCCTATTTTTTCTCTATCATGATCTCCCACGCAATTTCCCTAACTGAAATCTTGTACTATTTCAACGTATTTTTCCTATAATCTTATCTGGGATTTCCCTACCTTAAATTAATACTTATCCAAATTATTCATAACAAAATATTTCATTTTTATTGATCACCGTTTTTTAAATTACCAAACATCATAAATCTTGTAAAAGTAGTGAAAGCGATCTAGCCCGTTGGAAACACTCTTCACTCCTAGGAGGGAGGTTTCAGGTTTGATTCCCGCAATTGTCGAATGGATTGGGTAATATATATTTATGGCTAGAGCGTTCGCTCTATCCTTTAATCTCAAAAAAATACTTGCAAAAGCCCCCCCCCCCCCCCCCCCCCCACCCCACCCCCACCCCACCGAAAAAAAAAGCACTTTTGGATAAGTTCTTTTCTAAAATGACTTGTCTACAAGCAAAAGCAATGCCAAACACCTTTAATATTGTGAGATTTGATGTGCATATTTGTTACACATATAAGGTGAGTTGTCATAAAGTTAGATGCTTGCATAACTGCGTTAAATCATAATAACGACAGTGTGTAACATTCTAGAGGTTCTTCAGGGCTTGTTTGCATCACTAACCCTATGAGCTGAAAAGATGAATTCTCATCAGTTAAGTTAGCCAAACTTATTTTTTATATTTTTTTTCAACCTGGGTAAAGAAATCAGTTTAATGTGTCTTTTTTAGGGATGGGTAGAATAAAACTAATTTAAATAGGAAACTATCTTGGCATACAACTAGGAATAGGAATGTTTTTATATATTCTTCTTTGCAACTTACTTCAAACTCAATGTCCAGAGACAGTATTATTTAGGCATAGTTTGTGAAGTATAGGTGTTCACGGATTGGGTTGGGCAGGTTTTGGGGGAATTTTAAACCCAACACGGTTTTTCGAGCAGGTTTTTTTAGTGATATGCAACCAACCCGCCCATTGGGCTTCCAGTCGGGTTCGGATCTGTTCGAGTTACAAGCGGGTCGAGCAGGTTCGAATGGTTTTTATTGGTTTAGCAAATGATATACTATGTAAAGTAAATTTAAATATACTTACAGATAAATACAGATGTACGTATTTACACCTAAGGTTTGTATTATTATGCATATACATATGTAGACATGTACATAACATGTATAAATAAATATAAATATAAATATATAAATATACATCAAAAAGGTAAACATTTATGTAAACATGTATAAATGAAGCCTTACTATAAATGGGTGGGCGTTCGAATGTGTTCGTTTTGGGTTCAATCTCGAGTTTTTTTGGGTTCAGTAGGGTGGGTTTTGAAGAAATGGGATTCAAGAAAATAAAAATCTGTCACATCAGTTTGGGCGGGTTTTAGACTACTCATTACCTTCAGTTTTCTGCCAGTTTTGGGCAGTTTCAAGTTTAAGCCCGACCCATGAACACCCATATTGTGAATTGCATTCAACATAACTAAAAGAATACTTAACATTGAAAAAAAAGTTTAGAAATGCACGATGAGATTAGATGAGATTTCATGTGCGTGGCACGCAAATTTTCCAAGTTTCTAAATATTTCGGTTTCGACAGTTATGTGTTATTAATAAGATTTTTAAGCCTTGTTTTGTAACTGCCTTTTATTACAAAAAATAGTTTAACATTGAAAGGGGGAAAAAATAGAATCATGCAATAAAAAACAAGTTTTCGCAGGCATGTGCATGCAAATTTTCCTAGAAGCCGAACTAAGGTGATGAACTTTTGACATTTATATTCACATTCCGCACTGCATCCTAATGTGAAAGAACTTATATGTTCGCCTAAGTTGCGGTCATATTAGATACTCAAAAGGGGAAAAAAGAAAAAAGGAAAGTTACAAGTTGTAGGCAGCTCACTTCAGCTTTTATCAAAAGAAATGATGTTCAATGAATTTGATGAATATTCACGCATGACAGCATAGACAACATCTAAGAAAGCAGTAGCTTATTAAGATAAAGCAACACATATTTTTGGGGTAACGGTAAGATAAATATAAAGAGGAATAAAAATATGTAACTGTGTGCTTAAAAGTTTTAATTGAAAGCTGATCCTGGGATAAGCGTAAACCCACATATACATGATCGAATTTGGGTCTATTTGGTAATGACACATGTAAATAACTAGTGCAGATATAACTTGGAGCTCCATCTTCAGCTATAGACAATTCAAAAAAAGACCCAATTTTGCTTAGGAACCTGGTATCATTGGACCCAGAACCAGCAATTTCCAAATCCATCCTAACCTGTGTCTATTTTCTGGCCAAGACACCTTTTAAACTGTTCTTTGCCAGATGAAAATAAGTCACTTCAGCCTGTTCTGATTTGCTAATTTTTTTCCCAATTCCTGACCAGCTAAACAGACTATACTCGGCATGTGGTTACAACAAACTGTAAGAGAACCAAAACTTTAGACTCCCAACTTCAATTTAGTTTCAGCTACATCTGACACATATATACTCCATTAGCATGTGACAAACATAATTAGGATCTTATTTGTCAGGTATTCAATAAGAAACTCATTTAAGAATATGCCAAAATTAGGAAATATGGCCTTATTGTTTTGACTTATGTGTGATGCTTGAAAAAATAAATAGAATGCCAAAAATCAAGCTAAACTTATTTCAGGAATCAGAAGTAGAAGATGTAGATGCAGACAAGTAAAATTAAACTTTAGTATTAATATAACAACAAACCTGCAGATGTAAGCTCTCCATGGCCTCTCCGTTTCCGGGTATTGGGCGTACTTGAACACTGTTGCAAAATGGGCTCAGGTGGCCTCTCAGATGGAACCGCCGTGGCTGATGGTGTAGTTAAGGAAGCTGCAATATGCATAATGAAGGGTAAGGAACACAATTAAACAATAACAAGATAAGAAAGAGGTGACAACTGCAACATGCACAAACCAGTTGGAGGCGAGTTCCATCCTTGTGATCCAAAGAAATATATCTGCTCATAGTGATGCAACAAGGACATGTAATACTTGCGCAGGACAAATGATGCATTTGTGGCTGTGGAGGGGAAACTAAATGCAGCAGTTACTTCTCTCCATCGCCTATCTCTGATCACCTGAAATTTCAAAAAATGAGATTATAATACAATCTGTAAACCAAAAACTGCTTGCTCTTGATTGTTCCATGATAAAAGCACCCAAACATACTCAGAAATAGGACAAACATTGGGTCAAAGACTTTAAGAAATCAAGTGCTCACGCATATTTTTAGAAAGCAACTAATGACAACAAACAGTGAGAAACTCCTAAATCACCATAATTGGCACCTAAGCTAGGCCGACAAAAGAAGATCCAAAAAGCGATATAAAAAAATACAGAAATAAACATTAAAAGAAAGGAAATTTTTGCAGTATAAAAACCAATACAGCCAGTACTAGAAATTAAGAATATAAAATAAGGAATGGAAAGATCAGAAACAAATTGATTGAGAAGGTCTAAATGGAAATAGATTAAAACAGAAATAGACTTTTAAGATAAACTTCTAAACATTCATCAACTCTTTTCGAGCATTTATTAAGTGAAAGAAAAAAAAGTAAATGATACTGATGTATAACCAATATATGCCATCAAAACACACGAGACCCTATTCGGGAGCTTGATGAAGAGTTTCTAAAGTATCAAATTATAAGTCACAATCCAAATGAGAGATGTTCAGCACAATGAATTTATAAA
>JAVJIF010018436.1:0-98710 GCA_038442645.1 Agave tequilana
CTTGCCCTTCCGCGATGAACCTCTACCTCTTACTTCAATGCCTCTGCTGATGAACTTGTCTGAGAGGGATATCTTTCATTCTTCCTTGTTTCATAACTAATCAATGAAGATGACACCTCATCATAATCCAAGCTCTGCCTTCCATTAATGAAGGTCAGTGAATGTCTCGTACTCCTCTGCAGGTAGTGAATTCAGAAAGATAACCGCCTTATCTTCCTCTTCTAGCTTGACATCCAAACTCAGCAGATCTGTAGAAGCTTCGCATACGTTTGATGTGCTCATTGACTGTGCTCCCCTTCGGCATCCTGAACTGATACAGCTTACTCTTAAGCTGCAACCTGGACTCTACACTCTTCTTCAGGTACTTCTTTCAAGGGTTTGCCACAGTTTCTTCGCTGACGTCTCATGTTGCACAAGGTATTTTATGTCTTGTGACAAGCATGAACGTATCAAGCCACATGCCGATCTGTCATCTTCGCCCATTCTTCATCAGTGGTAGTGTTCTTCTTCCTCCCCTCCAATAGGAGAGTGTCCTCGAGGTTTGATGCATTCAGTGCATCCATAACCTCACATCTCCACATACCGAAATTGTTGTTCCCATTAAACTTAACAACTTCAATCCGGGTGATTGTTCATTGTCTTAACAGATGCAGTTTCTTCTGCCATTGAGATCTTCTTTTGATTCTCTATTTAGCGGAAGATAACCAAATTGGAATAAATCTCTACTCAGATAAAAAATGGGATTTTTACCTGCCTCTTGAAACCCTAGATCGAGTTTCTCACCGGATCTACTCCAAACACAGATTCAACGAGCCCTCCTTGCGTCCTCCTGAGATCGACACACGATCTCCTAGAACACCAATACCTCTGATCTGAGATCGATACACGATCTCCACCTGATCAGATCTGGAACCCTTCGAATCCTCAGAATCCCAAGCGTAATTTGGATGCTCTGATACCACTTGTTGCGCACCGACAACAACCAATAGAGAATCACACAATCTCCACAACCACCAAGAACACCCAAATCACAGAAATCACAAGAGAAGAACACACAATCACAAAACCACGATTTAACGAGGTTCGGCCTGAATGCCTACGTCCTCAGGGCAATCAATGGAGAGATTATTACTTTTGAGGAGGATTACAACTTGCTAGCAACCTCTTTGAATGCAAGAGAGATGCAGCCTTTTTTTGATTGCTTACAACCCTAGAAACCAAAACAGTCTTAAATACCTAAATCTGCGGAGCAGCAGATTTTCGCCCAAACCCGTTCTGTCGGTCGACCCGGCCGGTCGACCGACTACCTGCTTCCTCTTCCGGTCGACCGGAACGGTCGACCCAGAAAACCCGAGAGTTGGGTTCCTGCAGACAGGGGCCACTCCGGTCGACCGGGCGGTCGACCCAGAGAACCCGAGAATGGGGTTCCTGCAGACAGCGGGTTGCGGTCGACTGGCCGGTCGACCGCCCAATTCCTTTGCACGTCGGTCGACCGGACCGGTCGACCGAACCCTGCCAGATACTGCTGCTGCTGCTGCTGTTTTCTCTGTTGTTTTTCTTCATCGTCTCTTGTCGCCGACTTCCTCGACGATCCCTTGACGGTCCGGGTCAACTTCCTCAGTAAAAAACTCTCTCTTTCCATCATTTAGGGCATTTTTTTTTTCCAGTTAAGGAAATTAGGGCATATTTTTCCACTCGTGCAACCCCTTGAGTGAATCCTGTCATGCTTTCTTCAGCTGAGGAAATTAGGGCATATTTTTTTTTGTTTGGTACATTACGAAAACAATTAGATCAATCTCTATTATTTGGAAACAAATCAATTTTGTTTTTTTTTCTGTTTAAGTGCAAAAAAATATGAATTACGTAGATTATTAATACTTTAAAAATAAGATTTAAATATCAAAAACAACTAGTAACCATAATTACTTATCTATTCTCTTATGTATTGTAAGCACTAGGACTATAAATTATTATTTAACTAAATAATATTATGAATTAGTAGTTTATAATATAAATACACAAAGAATTTCAAGCTAAAGAATCTGCACCGGCAATGATGACGATAAGGTTTACCCTGTAATCTAAAATGGTTACGGTTTTAGCCTCCGCTGCAAATTTCAAAAAGTAAAAGAGGTAGAAAAAAAAAGTGAAGGATTAAATTACTTTAACTTATAAAAATAATTATATTTTCAATTAACCCCACTCATTCAGCACCAGTGGTCTAGTGGTAGAATAGTACCCTGCCACGGAGTACAGACCCGGGTTCGATTCCCGGCTGGTGCAAAATCTTTTTATTTACCGCAAATTTTTTCTCTTTTAAAGTACAGTAATATTTGAATGTAAACGCAATGGGTTACCACACATATATTTTATTTGAAAAACAAGTGAGGTATGTTATTTTAAGAGAAATTATAATAAGCCCTTGGTTTTTTTTTTTTTTTAAATTCATGTAAGTGCACACTTTTATTTAATAAGCCTTTCAACTGTATGTTATGTATTTTCATGACAGTGAATTTTGTGAAATATCTTTATTGTACTCATTGAGTGTCACATGCTGACAGTTGAAATAATGTGATGTCAATGAGATGTTCATGAGTTACATAATTGTAACCCATGTGCAGGTTACATGTTCAAATGTCACTTTACAGGTTGTACACTTTTAACTCATTTTGTCCACTCTCGAAGAGATCTTTGATGCTAGAATGAGCAGCGTGAAATCTTACAAGATTTTTTAGTGCAGTTACGTTAAATGCATCTCTGGGTCAGATTAGACATGTTAGCAATAGAGTTGATAGTAATTTCTTATTTAATATGTAGAAGAAAATGTATTAAAAATCATTATTTTTTAGATGGAGCAACTAAAGTGATAGTTTTATAATTTAGTGACAAATAAAATATTTTAGAAACGTTATTAGATCTTTGTCTTCTCATTTTCTTCTCTCAGACTATGTTGTGTTTCATAGAGATTATAGACAAATAGTTCAAATGTTATAGTTAGTTATTGGTTATTTCAATATATATAATATTATAGTAGCCAATGAGAAAACGATCAATGTAAACTTTGTAGAACACCGATAATCTTACAAAGCGACTCTCATAGCTGTCATTTTCTACGTAGCTATCAGGGTTGTCTCCATTACCTTCTCCTTATGCCTACACAAAAGTAGATAGTTATGCGTGAAAGTGAGCAGAATGGTACGAAAGGTAAACACATATGCCTGAAGGTGGAACCAAAGGTAACACATTTGCATAAAGGTAGACAATTGCTAGTAAAGGTAAACATATATGCGTGAAGTTGGCCAACATGGAACTAAGGTTGATGGAATTAACAAAATATAGATAATTTTATAGTAAATCAGAAAGTTTTATTGAATTAAGTAGAAATCATTCTTACAATTAGAGTAAATCATACAAATGACATGCCAGATTATAAATCTGACTTTGAGCAATCTCTTTCCCCCACCAGACTGTATAATAATCTCTAATCACACCAGTTATTGCATAGTGCCACCATAAAGGGATGTGCACTGCGCCATTAATCATTTCCTCTAAATCTTATAATTTTCACGTTGGGTTGTTGACTTAGTAGTACACGACATCTATGTTTTGTAATTTTTAAGAAAAGAATCCAATCACACTACATAATTAAGTATGCAAACATATGAGTTAAAACTGGATAGTATATGATTCAATGTGGACATATTCAGACAAATGCAGTTAAGTTGAGATAAATGTAGTCATATTTAGATCAATATGGACACAGTCTAACATAGGTGAATAAATTGAGTTGAGGGACACATTCACCTAAAGTAGATATATTATTACAAGTGGACAAATTCATATATAGTTGGGATAATTAAAATTAATAAGAGAGGCAACTGTTGAACATAAGAATGGACAGGTTGCTTACTTTTCATTGGCTTTGGCGGCAAGTTAAGAGGATTAAGTTGCACCAATACTAGCATACATGTGAACCACTCGTGACTCATAAAAATGACACGCTTGAAAGATGTACTCTAATTCTTTGTCATCGTTGATGGTGGAAAAAAACCATATTTTTCTCTTGTGAAAATTTGTACTTTAAACTTAAGTAGAAAAGAGGAAATTCGAGTGACGTACAAGCTTCATTTTTGAGAGATTCAAGAGATTGACCTTCATTCAACCAGAACACCATGGCTTGATGATTATTACTAGAGACTAAATACATTAAAAATAATCTTCTCGCCATGATCTCTCAAAACCAAATGGATGTAGAAGAGGAAGAATTAAGGGAAAAAATAAAGGAAGAGGAAGAAAACTTAGAACAGTAAAACAAGAGGAAGATAAGACAAAAAAAGAAGAAGAGGAAATACATGAGATTAATCGTGGCCAAGTAAGTTGGAGAGAAATAACACTCTATTCTCAATTTTCCTTCAAATTCCTTTTTTTGCACATTTCTTCTCCTTTGATTAATTAATCAATTTGTTTAAAAAATCATAAAAGATGTCCACTATGGTGATAAGATGTTATTTTTAGGATATAGAAGTGCATTTAATACAACTGCAAAAGGTAAATTTATTTCAGATTTCGTGTTGTGTCAGAAAGCGGTGGAAGGTGGACATAAACGCATAAATGTAGACAGTTTACTCAACCTCGCTTTGCAACACGTGAGAAGCAGTAATTGCGACCCACGCACGCTGAGCTGACGTAGTAGGAGCGAGCCCCACACAAGGGCAATACGGAATTAACAAATACTAAGTATCACGTATGCAATAAAGATGGGGACAATAAATTTTTTAAAACTCAAAACAAAGTTGGGGGCTTTTGTTATAAAAATAAAGCCCAAGGCTTTTACAAAGTTGGAAAATAATGAGGCTTATAAATATTTTTTTCCCATTAATTTATGACCATTTTCTTTTTACAGAAAACCTATAATTTTCAAAATTCGGCAAAAATCCCATCAATAAATTCCAATATCCTTCATATGGAACGAACGCCTTCGAAATGAAAATCCACATCACCCCTTGGCCAGACCCTATTGGCACCCTTCTGACTGACTGACTGGTGGTCGTACTCTAGTCTGGTCAATCTGGGAGAGCATTTTTTCTTTTTAAAACAAGCTGGAAGTTACCTTCAAGTCAAACATGCATTCACAAATACCTATTCAAAGAGATTCGAATAGGTGACATCTGAGGAGTAAATCCAGGACTTCACTGGCGAGCCAACTTCGAGAGACTTGCTTTTCTTTTCTTATGCAAGTTATGTACTCCTTTTCGGCCTTTTGACTCTTTCCCGTTTATTAATATATCTGAATGAGCTTTTTAGTTTGAGGCATCATTCCTTTCTCTCACAAAATGATTCCTATATCCTTAAAAGTTGTAATTACTTTGAAATTTGATAACAAGGTGCATTGGCAGATAAATTGTATTTTACAGAAATCTTTATTAAATTCATTTTGCACGAATTCTAAAGAAATCACACAAAAAAATGTGAAAGATTTATATTTAAGTCTTACAATTTTAGAAATATATTTAAACACATTATTTTTCATATATATATATATATATATATTATATATATATATATATATATATATATATATATATATATATATATATATATATATATATATATATGAGAAAAATGTATATCAGCCCGCGGGCTGAGAGTACTCTCTCAGCCTGCGGTGACGTGGCTCGATTTGTCACCTCACTGACTTGCGGTCTGCTTTTAGGTAGAAGTTAAATTACCAAATACCCCTTATGATAACTTTTCCTTATTGTTTATTATTATTTTTCCCCCCTTTTATTTTGCCGCTCTTTATAGAATATAAATTACTTTTCGCCTTATTTCTTTACCTCTTTTTTGAAAGATGTAGTTTCTCCTTTTCAGCCTGGGATAAATTTTTTTTTGAAAATATAAAATCTTTTCAGATCATTGTTTTCAGCCTGCGATAAAATTCTACTTTATAGTTTAATTTTTTTTGTATATAATGTAGTCAGAGTCTTGGTCGCATTGTACATTTAAACTGCGACCTTAGTCAAAGTCTTTCATCGCAGTGTACATGGTGAAATGCGACCAAGGTCGCAGTGTTTTTATTGATAAAGATGGCCGGCAACTGCAATCTAGGGTTGCATTAGATGGACTGCGACTTTGGTCGCAGTACGTTAAGTAATTATTTTTTTTGAATATAATGTAGTCAGAGTCTTTGCTCGCATTGTACATTTAAACTGCGACCTTAGCCAAAGTCTTTTGTCGCAGTGTACATGGTTAAATGCGACCAAGGTCGCAGTGTTGTTATTGATAAAGATGGCCAGCAACTGCAATCTAGGGTTGCATTACGTGGACTGCGACTTTGGTCTACGCGTCATTCGTTGTTTCCCGAAGCGGTTTGTCTACGTGTCGGTTCTTCATTGGGTTTAGGCGTTAATGTCTTTTATTTTCAAACCGGCGCTGGCGGTTGGAGACCATTAATGCCGACGATTCTGATTAATGAACCATTAATTATGGTTATTATGGGCTGCCTATAATAGGGCTCACGCTCTCCCTTTAACAGTCCATAATTAGACTGTTTTCTTTCGAGAGCAATTGCTCTGAGAATTTCCGTCTTCTTCAGAGTCTCTAACAGGGGCCTGCCTCCATGGATGAAGATGACCCTATTGACGAACTTGATCGATGTTCGTCCACAAGGGAAGAAGTCATAGACCTCATCGTCCACAAGGGAAGAAGTCATGGTCCTCGTCGTTCACAAGGGAAGAAGTCATGATCCCTGACGAGGACTTAATCCTCACCGAGATCTGTTCTCACTTGACGCACCAGTCAAGCTTGCTGGTGACGGATGGTCAGAGTGGGTATGGCGGCGGGGGATGTGGTGGATATAGTGGTGGGTAGCATTCCCTGTGAGGTCTCAAAACCTCCTCTCTTACCCCAGAAGTGACATCGAGGAAACTCCATGCTCACTGGATAACCTTCTGGTGAAGAGATGTTCATCAATGAAAGTTTCTGCTGCCACCAGACCTCCAGGAGAAGATTGCTCTTAGTAGTCAACAAGGGCTCTTCTTGGCTCTTCTGATGTTTTGTCTTCTTGGATACTTTGATGTTTAGTGTTCTTTGTAACACTCAATCTTATTGATTCTGCTGCCACCAGACCTCAAGAAGAAGATTTCTCTTAGTCAACAAGGGATTTTTTGATGTTTAATCTTCTTGGCTACTTTGATGTTTAGTCTTCTTTGTAACACTCAATCTTATTGATTCTGCTGCCACCAGAGCTCAAGAAGAAGATTGCTCTTAGTCAACAAGGGATTTTTTTGATGTTTTAGTCTTCTTTTGTACTGCTGTATTTGTAACACTTCAACCTTATTGTATAAGAGATCGTTTTGTATCATTTGCACATTCCTGGAGATAAATGCCTGGACATAAATAAAAAGCATATTTGTTTTTTTTAATAAAATACGAACTTTTTCGCAGCCATGCATTGCAAACAAAACAACTATGACCATAGATGACACTGCGACCAAGGTCGCATAAGATACATTGCAAACAGTAACTACTGTGACCAGTGTCGACACTGCGACCAAAGACTGCGACTAAGCAACTGTTGGGGTAACGTGTCACACCGTCGCAGTGTTGTTGTTGATTAAGACTAAAAACGAGCAATAGCGACCAAGATTGGAGATTATTTTTTTAAGACTGCGGCCATCAACTGCGACCAAAGTCGCAGTAAAGACCACCAACTGCGACCAAGGTCGCAGTGATGTTGTTGATTAAGAGTAAAGACCAGCAACTTCGACCAAGGTCGGTGTGTATTTTATTAAGACTAAACACCAACAACTGCGATCAAGTCGCATTTTTTTTTATTAATACTACGGTCAGAAACTGCGACCAAGGTAGCAGTGTTGTTGTTGATTAAGACTAAAGTACAGCAACTGCGACCAAGGTCGCAGTGTATTTATTAAGTCTGCGTCCAGCAACTGCAACCAATGTCGCAACCTTTCATTTTAAAAATTTATAAGGTGAAGTAATATAATTATTAACTGCGACCATGGTTAAATACGACCAAGGTCGCAGTGTTGTTGTTGATAAATATGGCCAGCAACTGCAATCTTAGGTTGCTTTACGTGGACTGCGACCTTGGTCGCAGTACGTTAAGTAAGTGTTTTCCTTTAGATTAACATGCATAGCGACCAAGGTCGCCGTGTTCTTGTTTTTTAAGTGTTGTTTTAGATTAAGTCATTTTATTGAATCTAAATGAAAAATGAAAAGTTGTCTGTTGTCTGATGCGACTTGGACTCACTCCGTGAGACGCGACCTGTCATAAAGATTTTATGAGATCTTTTTAACATCAAGTCTACGTTGATGAACCCGCACCATTCGCTGTTTCCCGAAGCTGTTATTATGGGCTGCCCATAAATAGGGCTCACCCTCTCCCTTTAACAGCCCATAATTAGACTGTGTTCATTTGAGAGCAATTGCTCTGAGAATTTCAGCCTTCTTCAGAGTCTCTAACAGGGGCCTGCCTCCATGGATGAAGATGACCCTATGCACGAAGAAGACCCAGAGCTTGATTGTCCTTTTTCAAGTTCGCTGGGCCTTTGGGAGAATATTTTGGCCGGTGAACTTGATCGATATTCGTCCACAAGGGAAGAAGTCATGGTCCTCGACGTCCACAGTTTTTTAATACACGGGGACGTCAATAACACCACTGCTCTTATTCAACAAGGGCTCTTTTGATGTTTAGTCTTCTTGGTTGTTTTGATGTTTAGTCTTCTTTGTACTGCTATATTGTAACACTCAATCTTATTGTATAAGAGAGCGTTTTGTATCATTTTCACATGCCTGGAGATAAATGCGTGGACATAAATAAAAAGATCTCAATAACAACACTGCTCTTAGTCAACAATGGTTCTTTTTGATGTTTAGTTTTCTTTCTACTGCTATATTGTAACACTCAATCTTATTGTATAAGAGATCGTTTTTGTATCATTTTTCACATGCCTGGAGATAAATTCGTGAAAATAAATAAAAAGCATATTTGTTTTTTAATAAACTACGACCTTTGGTCGCAGTCATGCATTGCAAACAAAACAACTTGGACCAGAGACCACACTGCGACCAAGGTCACATAAGACTACAGTGCAAACAGAAACAACTGCGACCAGGGTCGACATTGCGACCAAAAAACCGTGACCAAGGTTGCAGATTTTTTTTTTTAAGACTGCGGCCATCAACTGCGACCAAAGTCGCAGTGTTGTTGTTGATTATTTATAAATACCACCAACTGCGACCAAGGTCGCAGTTATGTTGTTGATTAAGAGTAAAGATCAGCAACTGCGACCAAGGTCGCAGTGTTGTTGTTGATTATTTATAAAGACCAACTGCGACCAAGGTCGCAGTGATGTTGTTGATTAAGATTAAAGACCACCAACTGCGACCAAGGTAGACGGTGGTGATGGTGAAGACATTGTTTGAATGTATTGGCTTCTTTCCGGTGAAGACGGTGGTGATGGTGAAGACATTTTTTGAACTTATTTTCAGAACAGTTAAGAGTAACTAGTTTGAGCAAAAATAACTTAGTATGTTTTTAATCCTTTGCTCATGACCCTTTATATACTTTTAATCCCGGAATTCCAAAAGGTTTAAGCTCTTTGACCACGTGAATATCTCTCAAATATATTTTCTATCTTTTCCCAAAAATTGTATACTTCCTAGGTGACTGTTCAGTTATCCAAAACAGTTTAAAAGTTAATACACTATAACTTTAAATTACTTTGAACTCCAAAACAGTAATTATTGCGACCAAAGTCGCATTGGGAACTGATAAATGATTAACTGCGACCATAAATTGCATCCGTAGTAGGATCGGTGGGGGAACTACGGATGATTGAGTAAAAATATAGTTTTTAGGTATGAGATAATATACTAGTAACAAGCATTATATAAAGGTGAATATTTTTTTACTTTTGAATGCTAGAAGTCGCAGTCGTCATTTAAAAGGGGTATTTTTGTCATTTTGATTCACGATTGTTTAGGCGGGATTTTTTGATTTTTTGTGGCGCCCACACTCTGCGACCGATGTGTGGCCTATATTCAGCCACGTCCCGCAGGCTGAGAAACTCTCTCAGCCAGCAGGCTGAGGTACAGATACCCATATATATATATATATATATATATATATATATATATATATATAATATATATATATATATATATATATCCATCCGAAATTTAAACTTTTTCAGTTAAATTCAGACATTGATGTGCATCTTTTACTTTTGCAACATGTAAAAGATGTTGGCCCTTACAATTGTGTGGAGAAAAATATGAAACTAAATTTTCGTACAGTAAGTATAAAACAAATGTATAGAGCTCAATCTCTTATATACTAATATAACTTTATGCAAATTTACTCTGCAAAGAAATTTTCTGCTGATTATCGCATTTGGTTTTTATATATTCCACATACACCATTTATAAACTTAAATTTATAGTAGGATATACATTACTTTTTTTGCTATCTACTTCTCATCTCAGCCATTAAAGTCTAATTCACTGGTAAAAAAATGAGAGTGAGTTGTGGAAAGTTCCAGGTTCAAGTCCAGCAACGACCTATGCATCAAAGCAAAAATCTCACTTCACAAAAATTTATACGTTTCCATGTAAGTACATGTCCATTGGGAGAATCCAGTGTCCCACTTGATTCAACATTCTATACTTTCAAGGGTATCGAGATGTTCTCAAGGCCGATGTCCTCTATGGTGGTTTTTACAGTGACGGCTTTTTTCTTCTTCTTTTTCTTTTTTTTAAGAATAAACGGTGAAATCATTAGATCTCTCATACTTCATTGAAAAGCTTTCAATGAAAACATTCTTGAGAATAAATCAAAGGTTGGACTCATCAACAAACAACCCTTAATGATGATAATGTTGATTAGACCTAATCGTCTCGTCTAAAAATAGCAATTGTTTGTTGATGAGTCCAATCTACATTCATGGAGGATTATTGTTGTATTCTTGATGGCATTGTTTGTGCTCAAGAAATCTTTGTCCCCTTACAAAATTGACGGCTATCTTCTTCAAGCTTGATTTCGACAAATTCATCCAATTCGGTCAGTTGGACTCCATTGTTGAGTTGTTTGCTCTTCGTGGGCTTTCAACATAGTTGGTTCAATTGGATCTCCTTGTGTCTACTCTCTACCTAGAATTTCTCCTAGAGCCAGTCATTAATTGAGGTTCGTTCAGAAAATGGGCAATTTTCATGCCCTAATGATCAATGTTAACCTCTCCACTATAAAATAACACCCTCATCGTCTGCTCTTCGCACAAGGGTCTCTTGTTAACCTCAAAAGTTTTTCTGTGTGTCTTTGAGAAACCTTTCTGGCCTCAAAATCAACTTTCACGAATCATTCGACACTTGGCCACTTTAATTGTTAATTATAAATTTGACTCTTTAATTTCACTCATCCAGCACCAGTGGTCTAGTGGTAGAATAGTACCCTGCCATGGTACAGACCCGGGTTCGATTCCCGGCTGGTGCAAAAAAAGATTTTATTTTATTGCATTTTCATTTTTAGTCCGGCTTTATAATGTGAAGGATTTGTGAATCTAATGTAGAAGTCTCTTAATGCAATGGGTTAACACATTTATTTTGTTTGAAAAACTATAGAGCACATATTATTCATTATGCAGTAGAACTCCTCTAAATTAATAATTTTGGGATCCACCTTTGAGTATTAATTTAGAGGGGTTATTAACTTGAAGGGGTTTACTTTGTAAATTGTTATTTTGTCTTAAAAAATGTGTCTGTCTGTTTAATATTTCACGTCCTTCAAACTCCTCCAACGGCTCTCTATAGCATTTATTTTGCTTAAAATCTCACTTTGTTTGGTAAGCTCCTTAAAAATTTCCTTGCAAATATATCTTGTCACAAGTAAGACCGTTGAAATGCTAAATTTAGTTAAAACCTTTTAGTTATAATAAAAAGGTGATCACAATAACTTTTTGAGGACAATTCAAAAGATGAAGGATGAAATCAAAAATATCAAACATGGTGACTTTGTACAAACTAGTATCTTAAAGTATTTTCTAGTTCTTGAATATTATATGTAATATATTTTGTACTTTTATGAAAAATATTAATTTATGTGACAGTCGAGGCCAAAATTTTACACTAAGGGGTTGTTTGTTTCGCCATAAAAGGCGAAAAACTCCGTAATTCATAAATGACTTACAACTCAATTACAATTATGGCGTTTGTTTGGACTGTAATTCGTAAAAGATTTATGTAACTCAACTACCATTCACTTGCAATTCAATTACCACTCACTTACAGCCCAGTTACAGTCAATTTTGTGGTCATGCAAATTTGTATTATTTTTTATGTAAATATTAAATTTTTTTAATATTTAACATTTTTAATATTTATTTGCAATATTAAAACTTTTTAATCACCAAATAGTTAATTTTATGGTCAACTTTTTCACTTACCACTTACACATTACGACAACTAAACACTGTAAAATACAATACGCCTTCTCACTTACAATTTTCTATTACCAACCAAACACTGTAAAACTTACATGCATGTAACTCATTTACAACTGTACAAAACTTTACCAATTACGACTTACGAATTACGGCCAATTACGACAACCAAACAGACCCTAAGTTTCAAAAAAAAAATATTAATTATTACAATAGAAGAGTTTGTTAATTTTTACGCTGGCCCAAGTCGGGACGAGGTTTTTTATTAATTTAGAGAGATTATTAATTTAGAGAAGATTAATTTATAGAGATTCTATTGTACTCTTTCCTTGCTACATACACTCTTGCTTACCATTGTACCAAACAGTTTTGAAAAAACCCTTGATCAAGGAACCCAGGACTTCATTCTTGTGCATCAAGAATTGAAGTCACCATGTTTAGTCTCGATGAGTTCCACATTCTTTTCTTTCGAGGGTTGGGATGTTTTGAAGGTGATGTCCTCTCTGTTGGTTGGGATTTCTCATTGGTTGTTACCTGGCGCGCGCAACAAAGGCACCATGTTTAGTCTCGATGAGTCCCACATTCTTTTGTTTCAAGGGTTGGGATGTTTTGAAGGTTGATGTCCTCTCTGATGCTTTTTACAATGGTGATGTTGGTCTACTGATGTCTCTGTAGTACTCACACCACAGTTATCCCTGGAGGGAAGTCCTTCCAAAGCTAATGAATTTTGACCCATTAATCTCCTCATGTACCTTCAGCATTACTCTCTAATCGTCTCGTCTAGAAGTACACTTGCTTGTTGATGAAGCCCAATCTACATCCATGGAGGATTGTTGTATTCTTCATAGCATTGTTTGTGTTCAAGGAGTCTTTGCGCCCTCACCTCCAAACTTGAGGCCATCTTCTTCAAGCTTGACATTGAAAATCAATTTCGGTTTTCTTGAGTTATTTGCTCTCCATGGCTTTCGTCATAGTTGGTTCATTTGGATCTCCTCGTTGTCAATTCTTTGTTGGTGCTGGCGACTAATCAAGATCAACTGACAGGTCGGTGAAAATCGGGGGAGATTTTTCGGGGGGAGATTTTCCGTTCGTTGGAACGTTTATTAATTACAAAATCATCTTTCAATTTACCTACTTAGTTAAACACTAATTAGACTAGTATTAGCCAGTCTTAATATAATCAGTATATCTACAATAATATTTATAAAGATAAATATTCCAACACGCTCCTTATAAAAAGAACGTTAGTTCAATTACAGAGTAAATGAAGTGAGGTACACGTCTAACAGATCTTCTTAAGACAATTACGTACCTCACTACGGTACTAATAGGTTACTGGACGCTAGTATCCCAAGATACAACATTCCTTCACAGTATTTGGATAGCACTACCAATAGAATGTACGGTCGAACTAAATTTAATCAGTACCTTCACTAATTGGAAGTTAGACAAAACTTGGATCAAGATATAGTTCAGGTTATGTTCTGTCCGTTGGAGATAACTGATCGTTTCTAGAAACGGGCGGTTCAAAAGGAACCGGGTGTGGCCCGGTCCAAAAAGAACCGGGTCCGCACCTGCGCCGAGCCGGGGAGGGTAGCGGAGCACGCAGGGCATGGCATGGTTTCTCCCAAACTCACGCAAAAACTTCAAATACTCTAAGGGCGCGTCCTTAGGGCCCAACTTTTCATATTTAAATCCCTCAACTTTTCACATCATATCAAATGTGGAACTAAAAGAGTTTCTACTCTTCTTGGTCCCCTTTAACTATTGAATTAGGCTAATTTCCCATCTGAATATCCCATTCATTCGGAAACGGATGATAGTTGGAGTGTGCTCTCTTTCCATTGGGGATAACATGATATATTCACATGTTCAATTCTATTTCTCTGTACCTCTTCCGTGTGTCTCTTGTAACAGATCACCCCTGAATTTAGCTCAAAAATTCACTTAAAATTTCTCATTTCCCAACATTCTCATGAATAACAATTCCAGTGCTCACATCCATTGCTTTAATGGACTTCGCCAAAGGTATCCTCTCTCTCTGTACCTCTTCCTATTAATGCTCGGAGCAATATTTTCTCTAGGCCAAGAGAGGTTCATTCAAAAGAGAAACATGACCATGACAATAACAGCCTCATAGTTGCTCTTTGGGATGAAGGTCTCTTATTAATCTCAAAAATTTCTCAATGTTTTTGGAAAACCTCTCTGGTCTCTAATGGAACATTCATCCACAAACTCAATTCTTCTTCAGAAATTGATACATGGTAGGTCAATTCTCAATTGCCAAATTGACTCCTTTATTTTTTTTTTTCACTTGCTTCTATCTTTTAATTGAGGCTACGACTTCAACAATCAGATTGACAATCTCCCAATTGTGTTAACTGATTGCCTGAATACTTGTAAATGTTCATCCTAAGATCATGGTGTGCTTGGTTTGTCCTTGTCAAATTAACTATTAAATTATCAGTGTTAAACTATTAAATTATCGCTTTTCATGAGAATATGATTCGCTCTTTGGTAAGGGGATATTTTATATTCTCACGTGATGAGAATTCGTAAAAAAATTAAATCCCATATAATCTTATTGATTCTTTTCATATTTTTTCTCTTCTTTGGCTTTTGTCACCTCGACTACTATCACCGTCACAGCAGCTATTGTCGACCATTGTAACCTCACCTTTACAACACCATGATTACTGTCACTGCCACCACCACCACCACCACCGGCTTCAATATTACTGCCGCTGCCGCTGCCAACTCCCCGATCGTAATTCCCACCATCGACCACTATCACCCCAGACCACTGTCACCGCCCCTACCACTACCAGCATTGTCACTGTTGCAGCTGCTGCCTCTCACGAGCCAGTGTAACCGTTATCAGCACCACCATTATTGCCCTACAACCACCACCTCCAGTGTCAGCTCCGCCACCGACGTTGCTACCATTGTTACCGCGATTGCTTACTGTCTCCACATAGTTGTTCCACCACCACCGGTACATTCGGGATATGAACCAGCTAACTGGATCATTCTTGTCCTCGTAATAACATTATGCGACGCAAACTTAGGGATGGCTAACGGGACGAATCCGCTTGATTCGTCCCGTTAGCTAACGAATTCGTTACGAGACGGGTTGAACCCGTCTCGTAACGAATCCAACGAGACGAATCAAGTAATCGGGGTAACGAATCGGGTCTCCGGATTCGCCGAGACGGGTTGAACCCGTCTCGAATTTTATTATTATTTTATTTTTAAAATTTTCAAATTTACCACAATAGGGAATTTTTTAAGCTGTTGAGGGATAAAAAAAATAAAAAATTAAAATACGAATCTAAAACTAATTTTCCCGTCTCACAAATATAATAATATAAGACTTTAAAAAAATAAAGAGGAGGGGTCGGGGAAATTTTTCCCGACCCGATTCGTCCCGTGATTCGTCACGGGACGAATCTGACCCGTCTCGTTTAAACGGGATGGGTCAATTCGGGTTGACCCGCCCTTAAACGGGGCGGGTCCGGGTTGACCCGCAACCCGCCCTGTGCGACTCAAACGGGTCGCACAGGGCGGAGCGGGTCGAAGCGGATCGACCCGCCCCATTAGCCATCCCTACGCAAACTGTTCAAGGGAAGCCCCTTGCTCCTCTCCCCCAAAATTATGATTCTCATCAACATACCAACAAAAGTTAAAAAGTTTTGGTTAAAACATGCAGACTTCATCACCAAATTGGCAGCCAGACTTTTAGTACATTTAAAAACTCCATCCATTTCTGTACCAGCACATCAAATGATTCGATCATATAACCGATACAATATGAGCACATATAATCTGAGGATAGTACAGTAACAATGAATTACAATGAAAACCGTCAATTGCAGATTAAAAAGTTCGATATTCTGTTCAACAAGTTTAGACCAGATCAGGTATTGTCCACTCTGAAATTATCAGTCCAGGATTGTTATTCCATACAAATTCTCTGAACCGCAAAAAGTTTGATAGTTCCGACACATCTAATCTCACACAGCATTCAGATAATGATAACAATACAGTCTATTTCAACCATGCCAAATATTCCTTCTCTCATACAAAAGTTCAGATAATGAAAACAAAAGTCTTTCAACAATGCCAAACGTTCCCTCTAGGAGAAAGAAAGAAAGCCGAACAGAAAAAAGAAAAAGAAAGAAAAACACAACAACAACAACAACAACAACAACAACAATGCCAAATTCAAACTCACCATTTTTTATTGCCACCTACAATGATGGAGACTAGCCTGAAAGCTCTATGCAAACTTGATATTTCCTTCCCATCTTGTTTTTTTTTCTTTCACATGATGTTCCTCGTACATTCCCTGCTATGGTATAATCGAACAAACTGTGGAAAGTTCTTGCCTGAACTCCAACATAGCAAGAGAAACTTCCAAACTGAAACTATTGTTCTTCTGGCTTTCGGGATATTGTCCCACCTTCAACTAAATTAATATAATGATATGTGATTGAAGATGCAGGCAGAGGTTTTTTACAACGACACAGGCATTTATGATTCTCACTGCTCTTTGGTCTTGTGCGAACATAACTAGTAAACTCTACCTGGCATGTAGTGTTTGTCTAGGAAAAGATATTTACATTTATAACCCTCATATGTGTTTTTCAAGTATTCTGAACTCGAAATTTTGAAATCAGCATTTGTACCCATAAAAGATACATATGGAAGAGCACATCCCATCATGCATCTTAAACTTTGTTTCCATACCTGCACAATAAGGATAGAAGCACCTCCATCTTAAGAGACCTTGTGAAAGAGTAGTTAATTACAAATTACACGTTAAAACACAATATACAGGTTGAAGTCAAAGATCAAAACAGTACAAATTATCTTAACGAAGTCTGAGGTGAAAGACGTGTGCTTGAGATGATTCTAGTTTCAAAGCTATATAATGTAAGAAAAACCCAAGTGTGCAAGTATACAAACAATATATTTGGAGGGCATGTAATCAGAAACCTTGTAATACCCAATCCCAAATGGAATTCAGTAGGATTATTTATTGAGCAATGGAGTGTCTCAGTAATCTAATGTCTTATGTTTATTCATATAGTCATGAATTGCCTCGCCATTGTTGTCATTCTTCATTGTTGGCTCTCTTCCACTGGTGACCAAATATTTGGAGGTATACCTCTCAGGCTCTCAGCTCATAAGCTTTCCTGATAGCCTATATTGTGCTGACCAATGATCTGCTCCTAGCAAAAGAAATGTAGAATTTCTCTCTTCTTCCATGATGTTGAATCCTCTCTTCTTTTTGAGGCATATGGTTCTGATGCTAATTACCATCCTGGCAGATTCATAAATGAATCTGTAGCAAAACCAGCTCATGTCTTCTCACCAGAAGATGTGCACAGTAGAGTAGGAGGACATGTAGATGACCAGTGGTCAAATTGTGGCTTCTACTCCGCGAGCCCCCTTGAGAAAGTTGAAAACTTTTCAGTACCCAATTACCCACAATGTTCCGAAATTTCCATGGAGATCAATTATGCCGATCTCGAACGCAATGCAAATGTTCGAGAGGCCATCATCAGAAGAAGCCCCTGGTAGGTGTCGAATGACTGAAATATTTCAGCTCCTCTCGTCAAAAGAGAAGTCTATCCCCTACCCCTACATCTTTCTTGCCATTAGACCTCGCAAACAACTACAAACTGAGCCCTGACCGCTTCGATGGAGAAAGGACAAGTAGTTTCTTCAACAAAGAAGTAACTAGAACAGAGAGAACTGGAAATGAATTGTCCACCGAAGAAATGATGAGAACAGCTGCTGCTCACTTCCATACAATTATCTTCCCCTAAAGATAGAGATCCTTCCATACACCGACTTCCTTTTAGAATTTCACTACCTAATCTCACTGTTGAGGAGATCAAGAACGTGCAACTAGCAAGCCTTCTCCTTGCTGCAGCAGAGAATGTGACGAACCAACGAAAGGGTGAGCAATCTACTCCATGTAGACTGTGTAAAAATCATTGAAGGCAAGTCCTCCAACGCGGACCTCACTCCAACGCGAAGGTCATGTTTTCACTCAAATGCGGAGCTCAACCAAGCCCGCGTTCTAACTCAAACGCGAGCCTGCGAGCCTCGCGTTTCAACAATAGAACAGAACCCACAAGGATCGCGTTTTTTTTTGTAACTGCCCCATTACCAGGACAATTAACACCCACGTAATGTGGAGAGTAAATCCCCATTATGGAGGGATTCTACGAGACAATTTTACCCCTAAATACCCCTATAAATAGCCATGAAAGCTATTAAATAAGGGGACTTTTTTTGTTTAAAAAGGAGAAAAAAAGCCACAAAGTTCAGAAACTTTGGGCGTTCAAAGGAGAGAGGGAAAAAAAAGAAATTTTTTCTTTAAAAAGAGAACTTCAACACTTGTCGTGTCTAAGTGAAGTGATCTTACATCCTTAAAACTATTCAAGAGAAGTTTGTCCTTCGACCGGTCAACGGAGAATAAGATTCACTCTTCATGCCACACGAAGAACCCAGACTTAAATAAAAGGGAGATTCAAATATCCTCTCCTCTTTTGTAATCGGATCTCATTCGTTGTAATTTTTTTTGCAATCAATAAGTATTTTACTTCGCATTTTTTCTGATAAAACAAAAGATGGCAACTCCGCTGGGGACTGTTTTCTCTACCGACGAGAAAGCTGTAGCGCAAGCTGATGCCAAGATCATTAGATCAACGGTCGAGTCGTTCGTCATCGAATTCGACCAAGGAAAATTCTAAGAGTTTCTTTCTTCGGGCTCTAATAGCCCAAAAGCAACCCAGCAGTACCGCAGAGTCTCTTCGGGGACCCGCTCTCAAGTCTCTTCAAAGACTTCTTCAAAAGTGGCTTGCGCCATTGCTTCCAACGCAAACAGCGCCATGTCCAGCGAGGTTTTGAAAACCTCCCCTGCCCACACGACTCGTGTCAACGTCTCTCAGGAGACCCGTAGGGCCAGTATGCTAGCTCACGGACAAAACGACGATGAAGGCCCGTCCTGCCATCTCTCTCCTCTCCAGACTCTGCAAGTTCAGGTTGTCATGGGTTCCCCACAGTTCTCGAGACTCAACCGGAATGCTGAACGTCGACGAAGGCGTCGCGCCCGTCGACAACAAATTGAACATTCTGCAGTTGCAATCTGCTTTACAAATATAGAACGCGAGGCTTAGACCCGCGTTTCTTTGAAGCAACAGACCCGCATTCTTCAAACGCGCGTCTCAACGCCAAAACGCGAGATCCACATTTTTGCTCCAAAAGGCGAGACACGCGTTCTGGCAGAACGCGAGACTCAGACCCGCGTTTCTCCAAAGCAACACGAGACGTGCGTTTAAATTCTAACCCCCCGCGTTTCTCCGAAGCAACACTAGACCCGCGTTCTTCAAATGCGCGTCTCAATGCCCAAGCTCGAGGTCCGCATTCTTGTTCCAAAAAGGGAGACTCACGTTTAATCTATGCCAGAACGTGATTCTCGCGTTCCTACTATTCAACGTGAAGTTCGCGTTTTGAAACAGACTCTGCCTAAACGCGACGCGTTCAGCCTCAGATGGCCGGGATAAAAGCTGATCCAAAGTCCTTATCCCCATGGATTTGAGGCTAGTCATTTGGATAACCCTGCAATAGATCTAAGGGACTACTTGATAAAGAAGAGGCGTGTCCATCAAATCTCTCTTCAATGCTGTTGTGAACGGCTCATACGACAGTACTCTCCGAATGCCACAGCAACTCTCATATGAGCAAGCCGTCGGTATTCAAAGCCCCAGTCTCTAACTCAGGTAAGAGACGCCGCTCCCGCAAGAAGTCCTCTGACGTTGAGTACCCTGAGGTAACTTCAAATATGGTGGATCCGTGCACTACACCGAGCAAGTCCAAAGGGAATCAACCGGTCATCTGCTCTGGCATGTCTGACGATGAATCTTCTTCTGGTTTGAAAGAAATACTGAGCGATCAGAAGAAGTATACCAGGACACTCGCATCCAGACTGATACAATTACCCCGGTAAACTACAGTGCCCTAGCTAGGGGTATTGACGTGAACGAGGCGCACCCCGCCATCACAGAATCTCATGCCTCTAGCTCTCCTACAGAGAGAGAAGCATGCGCATACATGGCGGGCACTCCCGAAAAAGTGGCCAAGCGATTCGAAGAGCAGGCCCAAGCTCAGAGAGAACAGTTCGATATGATTCGAGTTCAGCAAGAATCTATTGACGCCCTTAAGTAAATGCTAGCACAGCTGCTTAAGAAGAATAAGAAAGGTCCAAAGACCAATGGAAAAAAGGAGGGAGAAAGCTCTTCTTCTGAGGATACTGAGAGTGAAAAGCGCTCAAACCTCGAATCCCCCAAACCTTCATCTGAAAGCGGATCTCATCACTCCAGGAGGATGAGCAATCTAAGGCAATGCCTCGAAGCTCTTGCACACCGAGGCGACCTTCAAGATGTGGGGGTAGTCCGACCCTACCCAACAGAATGGGACACAACTCCCTACCCTCCAGAATTCAGAGCACTGACCCTACATACTTTCGACGGTATGTGGTCATCGAACCAGCACATATACTACTTTAAATCTCAAACCTGGAACGTAGTATCGAACGATACTATCATGGCTCGTTTATTCAATGGCACTCTTAAGGAGTTGCCTTTAAGTGGTTCATGAAGCTGCCCGCCGGCTCTATCAAAACTTGGCCCGATTTGAAAAAGTTATTGTTAACTTACTTCTTCAAAGATGAAACGGAGGTAGTAATGCTGACTCTCCTTGCCACAAAGCAGGAGAGTACGCTTTTGTGGAGAGATTCTGGAGTATGGCACTCATTGTCCAAGTTGCATGTCCCAGTCCACATTGGTGGAAATTGCCGCCACAACCTTCAGACTGCACTCCTCGCCCAGATAGGAGTGACGGAATGCCGCACCTGGAGCAGCTAGTGCAACAAGGCGAGCGGACAGAAAAAATAGTCGCCCGGGTCAAGGCTGAAGAGAAAGACAGCAAATCAAGACCCGATAAATCGACGCAACGCAATTCAAAGTCATCTTCTCAGCCAAAAGACAAAATACTCTAGCAACGGAGGTTAAATCACCTACGAAACCCCAATCAACCAAAAGGGGCGCTCTCAGCCAAGCACGTGCCATTAAAGCATACTCTTTTAAGGATGAGCACGTGGTCTCTTTGTTCATGTTACTCCAGAAGAGTAACAAGCTTAAAATGTCAGAGGTCAAACGCCCTGACAAAGTCGGAAGATTGATCATCCCAACTACTGTTTATATCACAGGATGTTGGGACATCCTATGAAGAGCTGCTACATTTTCAAGGATGTTCTTCAAGCTCTAATCGACGCAAATGTCCTCAAACTTCGTCCAGAGTAAAAGAAGGTGACAGTTAACATGACGTCCCTTCAATTTGGTAAAGAACTCCCTTCAGTACCAGCTGGAGTGGTTCTCATCCCGAGAGGGAGACTGAAGGTGATCAATATTGATCCCCATGACAAAAACGAGAAAGGCCTTGTCTCTGTCCCTACTCCCCGAGGAGAGATAATGTGGGTTCACCCCGACATCATCAAAAGCCAATAATGGACAACTGTTACACACAGGAAATCCAAAGGCAAGACTAAAGCATCCTCCAGCAATGTGGTAGGTATCTCTACCAGAGAAACTGAGAAAGATGTTGCCTCCCTCACCAGTTCAGGAGAAAAGGACTCTGCTTTGGCTGCTGAGACATGTACTCCTTCCATGTCGAAGACACGATCTGGCAATCAGTACTTGAAATAGTATGGTCAGTCGGTCAGTCAGCGGCAAGTTCTTCCCAGCTAAAGAAGGAGACAACCGAGCAGTCTATAAAGCAGCACATGGACAAACAGAAGGAGCTTAGTTATGCCAAAACTCTTCAAAAAGATGATACAATACTATTAACTCCCTTCCGCTTCGATGTTTTGGCTCAGCTGGCCAACATCCCTGCTCAGATCACTCTGTACGAGCTTCTTAGACTTTCTAAATCCACGAGGGAAGCTCTAAGAGAAACATTGACAGATTTTAAAATTTTCTTAACCCAGATTCCCGCCATCTCAAAGGAGGAAGATGATGATTACTGTCATCAGGCCTCCATACGTTCCCCATGCATCACATTCTCTCCGAAGGATATGCAAATAAAGGAGAAACTTGATAGACCCTTATATTATACATGGTATATTAGATCATCTGAAGTGAGCCGCATTCAGGTTGATCCAGGATCCGCGTTGAGAATTATGCCCCGCCGGGTCATGCAACACGTAGGATTTACACCCATCAATTGAGCGCTACACAGACTACCATTTATGGCTTTAATGCCAATGATACGCGCCCGATAGGCAAGACCAAACTCAGATGCCAGATTGAAGATTTGAAATCTGAAGTGACATGTTATGTCATTAATTCTAACATGTCTTATAATCTGTTGCTGGGACGACCATGGATCCACCGCAACTCCATCGTCCCCTCTACCCTCCATCAAGTGATGAAATATGTTGATGAACGGGGAAGAGTAAAAGCGTTGATCACTTGAAGGCATCCGTTCAAGGGGGTAAAGAATTACTTCATTGACTCCCTCCTCTACCAAGATTCTCTTGAGACTAATGAGAATCTCCAACCAAAAAAATCAGACTATAACAATGAAGCAGATACGGAATCAGAGACAGAAGAAGAATGTCTTTGGAAAATAAATACTCTTGTAACGAGCACTGACAAGCTCGATTTTAATACCACTACCAATGTTGAAGGCGAGTGATTTATCAATGAAGACTTAGATTTGGCTTACTTTTCTGCGTTCGTTTCTGATTTTGTACCGTCAGACAATAGTACTGAAGTGATAGTAACCAATAGTCAGCAGTAGATGCTCTGACATCACTGAATGCACCAATCAAGTCATCCTTCATGGTGCGCGAAAAAGCCAACGATGCATAGGGAGCTTTTTTCTAGGTGCCAGCCAAACACAAAGATCAAAAGCCTATTCTATTCGGAAGAATCGAGTCTAAACCATTGACTCGTGAAATCTCGGAAGACGATCCTGAGTCTCCACAGTTCTCCCATTACGGGCCAAATGCATGTTGTATGATGGAGAATATGGGTTATGACCTGACGAAAAGGTCTGGTTTGAACTTTGACCAAGGAAGATGAATACTGTTCTGATCTTTTGACACAAAGGGGAAGGCCCCTGACCACTATCATCAAACTCGGAGGGGGTTAGGCTGCATATCAACTCCAATCCCATTGGGCTCCGAGTCTGAGGAATCGTTATATCACGATCACTCGTCAGGCACGTCATTATGGGAATCAGATATCAGTGTCAGCGCTATCTTTGAAGATCTTTCAGCGAATATGGTTTCAACTAGCCATGTGGATGATGAAAAAGAGGATGAAGAAATGATTCTGTCAGACACTGATTCCTAGATCAAACACCTGAATACTCTCTGGGACATCCGCTTCGAGTAGCGTGAGCCACCCACAGATGATAAAGTGATTTAAATCAACCTAGGAGATGAGGTTAACCCCAAACCTATCTTCAAGTGAAAGCTTACCGCTCTCCAAGAAAAAAGATCTAATACATCGTATACAATAGTACATAGATGTCTTCGCTTGGAACTACGATGACTTGTCTAGACTTGATCCTCAAGTGGCTATGCATCGCCTCAACATCAATCCAAACGTGAAACCAGTCAAGCAACAACAATGATGGCTCCATCCAAAAATAATAGAGGCAACCGAATTGGAAGTTAAAAAGCTCATAGACTCCGTTTTTACTAGAGAAGAACAACACCTTGACTAGGTGGCCAACAGCGTGCCCGTCACTAAGAAGAATGGGAATATCTGAATTTACATCGACTTTTGTGACCTAGATGTTGCATGCCCCAAAGATAAATTTCCTCCCCGATCACGGATGTTATGATCGGCAACACGTGCGATTTTGAGAGGATGTCTTTTATGGATGGATTTTCAGAATACAATTAAATCAAGATGTACCCTGAAGATGAAAAGCATACATCTTTCAGAACACCACTGGGAGTGTATTACTACACTGTGATGCCCTTCGACTTGAAGAACGCAGGAGCGACATATCAACGGGCAATGAATACAATCTTCCATTAGCATACGCACGACCGTAGAATACTATGTGGACAATATTGCAGTTAAGAGCCGAACTAAAAGCGATCACATTGCAGATCTGAAGAGGGTATTCAACATCATGCGGGCGCATCAACTGAAGATGAATCTAGCCAAGTCCTTCATGGGGGTAGCCAGTGACAAATTCCTTGGGTTAGTCATAACATCTAAAGGATCAATCTCGACCCGGAGAAAGTCCACGCCATCTAAGAGATACAACTTCAAGAAATCTCAAAGAACTCAGAGGATTGCAAGGACGACTGGCTTACATCCAAAAATTCATATCGAATCCTTTAGGACATTGCAAACCCTTCACCAAGCTTATGAAGAAGGGTGTCTCATTTATTTGGGACAATGCTTACCAAGAAGCGTTCAAGGAAATCAAGCAATACCTCACGCATCCACCCATCTCGCAGCTCCAGTGTTAGAGAAACCCTTTCTGGTATATGTTCGAGCTATGGATCACTCCCTAAGTGCCTTACTAGCCTAGAATAATGATCAGGAACACAAGCAAGCAATCTGCTATCTAAGTTGAAGTATGATCGGAGCGGAACATTATTACAACCCGGTCGAAAAGGAGTGTCTAGCCCTAGTCTTTGTTGTCCAGAAAATGCGACATACCCGGTGTCCAAACTATTCACGTTATTTCGAAAGTTAATCCTTTAAGGTTGCTCATGACGAAACCATCATCGCTAGACAGTCGATTGACAAAATGGGCTATATTGCTCTCACAATATGAGATGCAATTTCTGTCATAAAAAGCTACGAAAGAACAAGCAGTGGCAGACTTCTAGGCTAAAAATCCAGATCCAAGAACAACCAGTTATGAAGACCTCTCAGATGAGATCACTGAAGTCTACATGACCCAAACGTCTTTCGAAGAGCAAGTCTGGCAATTATTTTTCGATGGCGCATCAAGGATGGGTCCCACATGAAACATTGTAACTGGAGTAGGGTAGTGCTCTTATTTCCACAAAACTACGTGATCCCTCGTGCATTCTCATTAAACGAGTCATGTTCCAACAACGTTGAACGCTCTCTTAATCGGAATACAACTTGCTGAAGAGATTGGAGTCAAAAATCTCGAAGCATACGGTGATTTAAAGCTCATCCTCAACCAGGTTTGCGGGGAGTATGAAGTCCGACATGAAGACTTGGAACCCTATCACAACGCAACCATTGACATGGCGGAGAAGTTTAAAAGCTTCTACATCGACCATGTACCACGTCAGCAAAATGCGCGTGCAGATGCATTGGCGTCGACCATGTACCACGTCAGCAAAATGCGCATGCAGATGCAGAGATGCATTGGCGTCGACCATGTACCATGTTAGCAAAATGCGCATGCAGATGCATTGGCGTCTCTCGCTGCTTCATTGTTCACGGAGAAAGTACTCGCTACAACCACAACTTGTATTGCCCAAAATTCGCTTTTGAAGAAATTCAAACTCCAAGAGGAGACCTTCAAGTTGAAGAAGTTCTGGAGACTTCAACAGATTCAGAACTCAGGGATTGACGATTCCCGTTCATTGACTTTGTCTTATACGGCATCTTGCCCGACGACCCAAGGGGCATCCGCTATCAGAAGAAAGGCTCCTCGATTCTACTACAATGCGATTACGTGGAGATTATATCGCCGATCGTATGATGGAATCTTACTCCGCTGCCTTTCATACGAAAAGGCATATGAGGCACTCAGGGAAGCTCACAGCGGTATATGTGGAGCTCACCAACCCAGACTTAAGCTTGGGGACCGGCTTCGAAGACTTGGCTACTATTGGCCGAAGATGATCCCTGATACCACGCCTATGCTAAGCGATGCCATGCCTGTCAGATCCACAGTGACTTCGTTCATCAAACACCGAGACATCTTCATCCAACATCTTCTTCATGGCCATTGGAGATGTAGAGAGTGGATGTTATCGGACTCATCAGCCCTTCAACATCCAAAGGATATCGGTTCATCTTGGTCATAACTGACTACTCTAAGTGGGCAGAAGATGTTCCCTTGAAAGAAGTAAAGACATCAGATGTGATCAAATTCATCAGGCATCACGTGCTCTATCGCTATGGCGCACCCCGACGAATTATTCACGACAATGGACCCCAATTCGTCAGCCAAGCATTTCAGAGATTCTGTAACAAGTTCAGGATCCAAAGTTTGTCTTCAATAGCATACTATCCAGCTGCCAAGGGTCTTGCAGAAGCCTTTAACAAAACTATTAAAAAGCTTCTCAAGAAGTTCGTCTCAAAAAGCCAACGCAACTAGGACAACAAATTAGGTGAATGCCTCTGGGCCTACCGCACAACTGTGAGAACCCCAACAAAAGTTGCATCGTTCTCCTTAGTATACGAATGTGAAGCTGTACTCCCGCTGGAAGTTCAGGTCCATCTCTGCGCATTGCTTTGACAACGGAGATGACAAACGAGAAGAAGCATTGATTGCGACTTCAGGGGTTAGAAGCTTTGAACGATAAACGTCTGCAAGCTCAACAATAAATCGAACTATATCAAGCTCGATTTTCAGAGCCTTCAATAAGAAAGTCAGAGAATGAATTTTCAAGAAAGGCAACCTTATCTTTAGCTGTCAGAAGATCTATGATCATGACACATAAGATGACAGAAAAATTTCAACCCAATGGAAAAGACTATTTGTAGCAGTCAGTCTACTTAAATGGAACATATCGCCTTCTAACTGTAGACGACGATACACTCATGATGCCGATCAACGGCAAATTCTTAAAGAAGTATTATCCTTAAAGGGACTCTTCTCATGATCAAGTTAACACTACACCTCTGATCGAAGATTCACCCTGATCAGTCAGATGGATTAGGGTTTGAGAGTCAAGATGCTTGGGAGAGAACCAAAGAAAAGTTTCCTCATTCAATAAATCACATCATGGTCGATCAACGCCGAGCCGACCGAACATGGGTGATATTATGATGCATGATGTAAACATTGAAGCAATGACAAAGTTGAAAATTCTAATTTTAGCTTTGTCACTCTTCTCATGATCAAATTAACACTACACCTCACCCTAATCAATCAGATGAATTAAGGTTTGAGATCCAAGATGCTTGGAAAAGCGTCAAAGAAAAGCTTCCTCATTCAATGGATCACATTACGTTGATCGACGCCGAGCCGACCAAACATTGGTGATATTATGATGCATGATGTCAGTTGAAGCAATGACAAAGTTGGAAACTCCGATTTTAGCTTTGTCACTCTTCTCATGATCAAGTTAACACTACACTCTTGATCGAAGATTTACCCTGATCAATCAGATGAATTAAGGTTTGAAATCCAAGATGCTTGAGAGAGCGTTAAAGAAAAGCTTTCTCATTCAATGGATCACATTACGATCGATCGACGCCAAGCCGATAACCGAATATAATAAGTCATATTTTCAAGTCGAGCATGCCTAAGCAACAGCCTTGGGCACTTTTCTTTCTGATCATTCCCTCAATTCAGAAGGATGGCTTATTTAGCATGACTTTTTCATATGTAATGGTGGCATGCTCCCTTCTCATGTCCGTTTGATCGAAGCTCGACCCAGCGACAAGGCATCCAAATAGTCAGATGAGCTGATTGAAGTTTCACATTCATATCAAAGTGTAGTGACCGAATGAGGATGAGAGAGGGTTCCAAAAGGAATGTTAATCTCTGGACAAAATCCCCACAGAATTCATAATCCCCAGCAAGATTCTAGAAATCATATGCGGTGTGAAAACTTAGAGGGTACACCACAAAACTTCTCGATAACTCATCATACTGAGAAAAATAGCATGGCTAGTCCAACTCAAACGGTCGTTGGTAAAGGCATACCAAATCCGTTGATAGCTGAGGGTTTGCTAAAAATTCTGAAGGACATGATCCCGCCTTCCCCTCTAAAATCCCTTATCAATTCCCGTCCATGGAATGATAAGACCATAAAATGGTGTAATTGTTTCCCCAGCAAATAATCACAGATTGAACTTGTCACGTTAAAATTATACCTCTGGCAGCAAAACCAACATATCCCCAGTAGGATAGAATTTCAACTTATCAATTCTTTTCAATATAATGACGAATCAACTAAAATTGCTCAAATTGCAGAACTTCCCGGCCAAGTTAAAACCTACACCTCTAACTAAAATTGCTCATATCGTAAATACAAATCCCTGTTAAGTTAATATTACACCTATGACAGTGATTCTCTTGATTTTCAAGACGTTTGATGTCAAGTTAAATATTACACCTCTAGCATCGATTTCATTATTAAGTTAAATACTATACATACTCATCGAAATCGAGACGTTCAATGCTAAGTTAATATCATACATCTAGCATTCATCCCATTGTTACGTTAATACTAAACCTATGACAGTTATTTTCTCAGTCTTATCAATGAAAACAAAACCTTCTTGGTGCTAAGTTAATATCATACCTCTAGCATACATTCTTGTCAAGTTTATATCACACCTCTGACAATTCAATTTGCTCAAACTGTAAATCCAATCCGTCACGTTAATATTACACTTCTGACGGTAAAAATTTTATAAATCCTCAATGGATCAAATTCCAATTGTTATTCTCATCAATATATGGATCAAAGACTCGGTCGTTCCGGTTCTGACTCGGTCGAGTCAGAACCGAAACGTGGGCGACCAAGACGAGAATGTTCAGCGTAGCTCGACTAGACCGATATGGGGAGTCGACTCGGTCATATCAGCCGAGTCAACCCTGAATCGAGTTGACTCGACCGATATGGTGAGTCGACTCTGTCATATCGGCCGAGTCAAGCCCGAATCGGGAGCCCGTGAAGTAACAGTTTGCCATCTGTGATGGAGCAGTATTGGCCTCGTGATTTTTTTTACCTTTGCACGCCTTTAAAACCAGCTGAATGGAGAGCTTGAGACAGCAAAAGAGAAAGCAAAGAAAAAATTGCATCTCCATCGGAGCTACGAAGCACCACCATCATCTCGGGCGTCTTCCCCCTCTCCTGTCGCCTCCTCTTCCTCCGGCTCCTAGGTACACCCACCCTCCATTTCCCTCTCCTTCCCACTCCCTCTGTCGTCTCTTTCCCTCTCTGTGGATCTCTCTCGCTCCCTCTGTCGTCTCTCTCCCTCTCTCTCTCTGGGTCTCTCTTTCTCCGTAACTATGGATCTCTCTCCCTCGCCTGTCTCTCTCTCTCTCCGTCTGTCCCTCCCTCTCTGGATCTCTCTCTGTTCTGTCTCTCCCTTTCCCACACTCTGGATCTCTCTCCCTGTCACGTCCCTCTGTCTCCCTGGATCTCTCTCTGTTCTGTCTCTCCCTCTCTCGTCCCTCTGTCTCTCCCTCTCCCTCTCTGGATCTCTCTCCCTCTCTCTTCTATCTGTCTCTCCCTCTGTCTGGACATCTCTATCCACTTCTCTCAAAATCTAGATGTCTCTTAATGTAGTTACTTTAATTTAATTTTTGTTAATTTATTTTAATTCATTTAGTGTAAATTTAACTAAATTTTAATTTATTAACTTAATTATATTAAGTTCATTTAATTGAATTAAATTTAACTTAATGCGTTTTTTAAGTAATTTTAGTTAATTTAATTTAGTTCTTTTAATGTAGTTAAATTTAATTTAGTTACACTATTCATTTAGTCTAAATTTAACTAAAATTTAATTTAATTAACCTAATTAAATTAATTTCATTTAATTGAATTAAATTTAAATTAATGTGTTTTAAGTAAATTGAGCTAATTTAAATTAGTTCTATTAATGTAGTTAAATTTAATTTAATTACACCATTTATTTAGTCTAAATTTAGTCATTTAAATAATTCTTTAATTTAGTAATTTCTTACATGTTCCCATCGAAACAGAAAACAAAAGCATATTTGCATCGAAGAGTGTTATAAAAGTTAGAAAATTCATTTCAAAGTTCTTCAGTGAGGTAAATACAGGTGTAAGAGATGGAGATGATTATGATTGTGGTAAAGATGTGAGGGTTTTATCTTGTTCTAGTATTGATGATGGTGAAGATGGTGAAGATGTTGATGTTGATGATGATCATGACGACAACTAAAGTGATGGTAGTAGTGATGTTGATGACAATAATGAGGGAAACAACAATGATGATAGAGAAACTTATGGTGTTGGAGAAAGTCAATGAGTTGGTGCTATTTTGTTGGATCCAAATTATAGTCTTAAAGGTCATATGCAAGGTTTGGGTTTAACATATGACCATGACCATAGACCACAACTTGATAGATTTGCGAGTATTAGTACTGATTTCTCTACTTATCACAGAGATGATTACAATGATAATTTTGTGCCTCATCGCAATTCCATGTGAAAATAATCAACTTATTGTATATTTAAACATGTATTTGGTGAAATGGACTGTGTTATGAATATATTTTGGTATGTTTAGTTTGTTATGTGATATCTTTTGGACATGTGATACATAAATTTAATTTGATTTTTTTCTAAATTTCAGAATGTCGTCGAAGCAACGTGACATTGGATGGGAACATGCTACATCTGTTGGTGGAGATAGAAAATTGATGAAGCGGAATTATTATGGAAAGATGGTACATGGTGGTATAACTAGAATGAAACAGCACTTAGCACACGTATACAACCAGGTGGAAGCTTACTTGAAAGTCCCCAAAGAAGTGTCTACACTATTGAGAAAATAACTTTCTGAAGTTAGTAAAGAAAGAGCATCCATAAAAGTCAAGAAAGATCATCTCATAAAATTTTTAACTGATGAAGCTTTTCATGAAATTGGGGACACTGAATCTGAAGATGAAATTGAAGTGGGTTGAAAAAAATTGAAAGAAGACAATTAAAGCAAGCTATGAAAGAAAGTCGTGTAATGACATGGAGAGAGACACAAGGTTATACAAAAGATATTGATGGCAGTAGTTCAGGCCTTCAAGATTAGGGATCAAGCATGGGTTGCAGAGGAGTTTTACCACTAAAGAAACTGAAATTCTTGTCCGTGGTATTGATCCTTACATGTTCTTACCGAAACAAAAATTAATCAAAAGCATGTTATCATCAGAGAATGTTAAAAAAGTTGGAAGAGCTATTTCGAAGTTCTTCCTCTCCAATGTAATATCATTCAATGCAGCTAATAATGGTCCTTACTATCAAGCAATGATCAATACAATTGTGGAGGCAGTCCCGAATGTTAAAAGCCCCATAGGATATCAAATTGGCAATCAATATTTGAAAGATGAAGTGAAAAAAGTTGAAGGTTATATTGATTCAATAAAAGTAAATTGGTCGTAGTATGGTTGCATGATCAAGCGTGATGGCCGGAGTTCCAAGACTAGAAAGCCTATTATTAATTTCATGATTTACTGTGATAGACACGTGATATACCATACTTTGGTTGATACTATAAATATCCAAAAGACTGTTGATTATATATTCTCTCTTATGGACAAAGTTGTTGATGCAGTTGGTGAAGAGAATATCGTACAGGTTGTAACCAACAATGAGACACATTTCAAAACAGCCGGTCACTTATTGATGGAGAAGGGAAAGCATTTATTTTGGTCTCCCTGTGCAGCATATTGCATTAATTTGATGCTTGAAGATATCGGATCGCTGAAATCAGTGAAGGATATATTAGATAATGCTAAACTGATTACATCATTTATCTATAATAGTCTCAAAGTGGTAAATTTAATGAAACAATTTACCAAAGATAGAGATTTGTTAAGACCAGGTATAATACGGTTTGCCACCGAGTTCATTGCTATTGAAAGCCTTCTTCTCTATGAGCAAGATTTGAAGAAAAGGTGTACAAATGAATGACGTGAGTTCAACAAGGAAAGGGTAGAAGAAGTGTGAGAGATAAGATTTCTAACCTTATTTTGACTGATCGGTTCTCGAAGAAGACAAGAAAAGTCCAAAATATTATGGATCCTCTTGTTAGGGTCTTGAAGATAGTGGATCATGACATAAAGCCAACCTTATCTATTATTTATGAAACTATGAATATAGCTAAGTTGGCTATTAAGGCATCCAATAAGAATTGGAAGAAGTATTGAGATATCATTGATAAAAGATAAGAGGGACAACAGCATAGACACTTGCATGCTGCTGGTAATTCATTTACATCTTACAATTTATAATTGTTGAATATAAATTGAAATTTTCATATTATAACTCTCCTGTATCTACATTATTGCAGCATATTTTTTAAATACGGCCCTCTAATATTCAAAAAACTTTTCTGCTCATCCAGAGGTGAGGGCTGGATTAAAGAAGTTGATTAAAAGGTTAGAGCCGGATTTGAATAAACAAGCAAGAGCTATTAATGTGGTAAGTTACCATATCAATTTATTTACTTGTTTGCAATAATGTTATGCATTTGCAACTATTAATATTTACGCTTTAGATTATCGTAGATCAAATTATTTGTGGACGAAGTTGGAGAATTTAGAGCCTCGCTAACTAGAAGGGCGGTGCAACAATCTCTTCCATCTGATTAGTGGATTAACTATGACAAAGAAGCTCCCAATCTGCAGAAAATTGCTATTAAAGTGTTAAGTCAAACTTGTTCTTCATCAAGTTGTAAAAGAAATTGGAGCACGTGGTCAATGATTCATACAAAATTACGCAACCGGTTAGCAATGAAAAAGTTACATAAGCTAGTGTTTGTGCATTATAATATGAGGTTGCGTGTAAGAAACTTGACAACCAACGTGATCAAGATGATTATTACAACCCAATCGATCTGAACTATGTTTTCAATGACGACATATTAGATGCGTGAATTTAGGAGAGAGAACAACCCGTTTTGCGTGAAGGTGACTTACATTGGTTGGATGAAGGGATAAGTCAAAGTGAGGAAGATAGAGGTGCTAGGGATGGTCGTGATGAAGGCCCTAGCCAAAAGGGTAAGGGTATTACGATGGATTCATCCACTTCTAGTGGTGATGATGAAGATGGTAGTAATGACAGTGAAGAAGTTGGTGGTGATGAATCTGATGATAGCAATAATAGGGGAAACACCGGTGCTGAGAAAAGGACCTATGGTGTTGGTGGAAGCCAACAAAGTGGTGCTGATATGTCATGAAATTCAAATTATTATGCCACATAGGATACTGATCATGGAGGCCGATTAAGGATTTCAAATCAGCGAAGGCATTTGGATCGCCTGGTTGATTTTCCTTCTGATAATCATTCAAGTGGACATGAGAATTACTCGTGGGGGTTATCAAAATCTTGAAGGTCATATGCAGGATTTGAGCTTGACATCAGGCTAACATTATGGTATGGGATATGGCTATGGTCAAATGCCACAACATGAGAGATCTGCAAGTACTAGTCAAACATCTACCAACACAGAATATCGGGATTTTGGGCATTATCATCCTGGTGCTGATATTGCACAATCGCCACTGCCATATAACTCTGATGATACATCTTCTACCCAATCATCTCTGCCTACTTGAGCACAGCAGCATTCATCCTATTATCCTTATGGATCTGATTTTTTTACTTATCGCATGGATGATTACGATGATTTTGTATCTCATCGCAATTCAATATGAAATGACTATATTACGCATGTATTTATGAATGCATTTTGTGAAATTTACAATATATATGCATTTCTTTTGATATTTTAATACCGTGACGCATGTATTTATGCATTATGTTCATGTTGAGTGTGCTATATGATATGTTTTGGGCATGCTATACATCAATTTTGATGTCTACCATTTTTTAAGATTTATCGTGATTTTTTCAAAAAATTTTGAGCTTTTTATGACACGTTTTGGGCGTATCCCCCGAGTCCGTTCCGCGATACCGAGACCGATGTGGAACGATGCCCTCCGAATCGGCAGCCGAGACCGCGACTTTGAACCATGCATCAATAGAATAGCAAGTTCATAAAATTCATTCAAGTCATAGATTCAATCCCTGTCAAGTTAATATCACATCACCGACAGTAATCTCAGGACATCTCAAAAATCAGTCTGATCATGGGAGTCCAAATCAACATAAAGTCCAAAATATTCTGAAATCCGCCCCAATCAATCGCGGAGTTTCAAAAACTTTGGAAGAGCTTCTGCAGACTGTCTAAAAATCACTGGAGGCAAGTTCTCAAACGCGGACCTCACTCCAATGCGAAGGTCACGTTTTCACTCAAACGGCCCACGTTACAACTCAAACGCGGAGCTCAACCAACCCCGCGACTCTACTCAAATGCAAGCCTGCGAGCCCCGCGTTTCAACAATAGAACAGAACCTATGAGGGTCACGTTTCAGTTATAACTGCCCCATTACTGGTCAATTAACAGCCACATAATGTGAGGAGTTAATCCCCGTTATGGAAGGATTTTAGGGGACAATTTTATCCCTGAATACCCCTATAAATAGCCATGAAAGCTATTGAACAGGGGGACTTCTTTTTGTTTAAAAAGAAGAAAACAGCCACAAAGTTCAGAAACTTTGGGCGTTCAAAAGGGGATAGAAAGAAATTTCTTCTTTAAAAAGAGAACTCCAATACTTGCCGTGTCCAAGTGAAGTGATCTTACATCCTTAAAACGATCCAAGAGAAGCTTGTTGTTCAGCCGGTTAACAGAGAACAAGATTTGCTCTTCATCGCCACATGAAGAACCCAACTTTAAACAAATGGGAGATTCAAATCCTCCCCTCTTTTGTAATCGGGTCTCATCCATTGTAATTTTCTTTGCAATCAATAAAATTTTACTTCGCATTTTTCCGACAAAATACTCCGACACAGGAAATCCGGTAAAGAGAGTAATCTACTATTTCTCGGATGCACTACAAGAAAGGATTGCTCCAAAAATTGGGAGGCTCAAATCACAGAAGACATGGGGAAGCATGACAGCAGAAGAGGTCATCAAAGCAAGGCTAAAGACTCACCCATTGCTGCTCATCTGCCACAAGACCGTCATTCTCACAAGTCTTGCAGTTCACTTCAATGCAGGCCATCATAGACAATGTAGTCACTGCAAAGAGGATCCACATGATCCATCTCTCAAGCAAGCACGTGCTCGAGTGGACGATCCTAATACAGGCGCTGGCAACTAGACACACATGCCCTGTTGAGTCTCTAAAGATTAGTGCAGTAGGATTAGCAGAAGAGGTACTTCTTGAGACTGTCAAGAGGCTCTCTAGCTTTGCAGAGGATTTAGGCGCACAGTTGGAATTCAAACCGGTGGTTGTGCCAGACATGAAGGATTTGAGAGAAACAATGTTTAATTTAAGAGAAGGGGAAGTGGTTGGTATCTACTCTAACATGGTTATGCATGCTAGGATAGGGAGGCCAGAGACATTGGACAGTTTAATATAAGTGATTTGGAAGTGTCATGACGGTGATAGATGTTGAAGCTAAGCACAATTCACCATCTTTCATCAACCGATATACTGAAGCCTTGTTCTACTTTAGTGCTTTGTTTGACCGCATGGATGGTGTGATGGACAGAAGCGATAACGATAGGATGGTGCTGGAGAGTAACTTTTTCTCACAGGATTACAAGTATAGTTCCGACTGAAGGCAAGGAGAGGATAGCGAGACATGTGGGGATAAGTGTGTGGAGAGAGTTCTTTAAGAGGTTTGGACTTGTGGAGGCTGATTTCCATGAGTATTCATTGTAGAAAGCTAGTCTTCTTCTTAAGCAGTATGTCACATGGCACTCTTGTACCCTGAAAAGGATGGAAAATCCTTGTTGATCAGGTGGAAGGGAACCCCGTTGCACTTTGTTTCTGCGTGGAAATTTCAGAGGAGGGAGGGGAAGAGTGAACAGTCATCATGCAAGACCAACCAAATCCAAAGCAAATGTGAACATTAAGGAGGAGATTAACTACTACATGCATCTGCTCTGCCATCTGAGAGTTGAATACATGTATGCATTGATTTTGTTTTTAACATGCTGCATTTTTTTTTACTTTCTGGTGGGAAGCTGTTATTGTATTCAAGATAACATGGAAGCAGTTAGCACCAATCTAATATTCATTTATAATTTCTCCAGAAATTTGGTTATTACATTTCTCTTATCAATTATGTTGTTAAAGGATTGCCTTGAACACTTAATGTACCACGGACACTTCCATGAAGTCGTTCCCGTGTCGAATGGACACTTCTTTGAGACTCCAACACTTTCTAAATATGTCCTCAATTACATATTACATTTTTAAATTTATGACATTTTCCGCACATTTCTTCAACAAATGTCGTATATTTCTCATGCATTTCTTTGTTTTCATGACATGTTTCTAGTATTTATCTGCCTTCATGTATATATATCAAAGACTAGAGTTAAAAGAGGCCATCAAAATCTTGATCTATATAAAAGTGTAATGAAAAAGATAATACATTGAGCTACTTCATAGAAAGTTGAGGATCCAGAGCTTATTCTTTTGCAAAGTCATAAAAAGGTAAGAGGTTAAAATTTTAGTATTATATGTAATCATACATGTTATTTTTACGCTATTAGATGTTTGGACTTTAGACGCACGGATATGTCTATGCATGTATGTTTTTATGCACTCACTTTAGTATCTTTACATATTCTAGTGTCATCTAGCCGTGGTCCCTGTACCTTACATTTTAAGAAATTTCCGTGTCTTGTGTTTGCATTTGCTTTGTACCTGTGTTTGTGTCTTATGTCTGTATCCATGCTTCTTAGCTAGTGAATCATGAGAAGTCTAGCTAGTGAATCATGAGAAGTCTTTGAAATATTTGTGCATCTCATACTAATATGTACGGCTGATACCGGTATCGAGACCGAGGTTTCAAACGTTGCCCTAACTTTCAAATCTTTGGCATTTCCATGCCTAAGATCATCTGTGTGCACAAGGTAAGACTCACCATATATTTCTTATCTACTCAAGGATAATTTTACCAGTTTGAATCCTAGTTGCTCCATAGAAACCTTCTAGGACAAGTGCAGGGTGCTGCAGCACATGTTTTCTGAGCTAGGAATTCAAGCACCATCATGAACAGGGTTGAGGTTAAGTAGACATCATTGCCGAAAACTTCTTGCTTCTTTGGGAAGACCAACCAGAATAAACAAAGGGGAACCTTCTCACCCAGTCAAGGGAGGTCTCAGGTCTCAATTAGGGAGCATAAGGTATTCCATGTTACTTCTTGTCTTTCATTTCAACAATGAACATATCAGAGCTAGAACACTGACATTCAGATAAAAAAAATTAAATTCCCAGGAATCAGTGAAATACACAGGTGGATTACCGTAGTAAGACCGAAAACTGATATATTTTTCACTTAAAATATACAAATACCTAGTTTAAGCTTTACAGTTTGATAATGATGAGTGAGGTTGAATTGAAATGAGTTATTGATAGAAGCTAGGGGAAAACTATAAAGAGCAGTGCCAAGCATGGGGAGACAATCAATGATGACTTGATGAACATAGAAGGGTAAACTGATGCAAGATACTAATAGCATCTTCTACTACTTTTTGGACAAGTTGCATGACTTCAGCTATAATTCTGGTTTAATCAATGTCTTGAAAACACAGTAATTGGCAGGCAAGAAGTAGCTATCAAGCTACATATAACCAAACTATTTTCAGAAACGTTTAGTTAAGAACATGAACGATCTATATGTAATAATCAGAACGAGATGTGATGGCATCTGAGAGTACTAAAGGACGGGAAAAATAATCCAAAGAAGCTCTAACTACATTCTCACCGTTAAGTTTGGGATTATTCTGTGAGTTTTTTATTTATAACCACAACAAAAACGTTTAGATTATTATCACTAGTTACTTTTTTGTTTTAAATCTAGAGAAATACAAGCTCATATTGTATAGTTCTCCGACATTATAACACGCCACAAGCACGAACACATGTACAAACCCCAACCGTCTAAAGCCGGTCACAAATATCGTCAAATCTTTCATGCAGCCTTCTATAGTTGATCCCATTTTGATGGGAGAAGGCTTAGATGATGATGACGACCCTAATGAACAACAATGGTAAATTATGAGTAAGTCATGGTCCTAGCTCGGCACCATGCCTACAAACTGAAAACCCCACAACAGAATAGGAAGAAGGAAAAAAAAAACAGAGAAGAAAACCACAATCACACACAACAATATCAATACCACACACAGACACACACAATTAGATCTGTCCACATATGCACGTGTGATTATAATTTTTTAGTTGTAGAGTGTATAACTTTGTTTCTTTTGTCAAAAAATCATTCCAAAACAGCAGCTCACCTTGGTACTGATGAATACTAGAATAGCTGTGAATTCCTTAGAACATTCACTAGTTTAAGAGCACTTTAATTTTATGTGCGCACACACACATGCATATACATACATATATACATGTGTGTGTGTTTGCATGTGTGTGTAGAGAGAGATATATAGACCTGGCTACTTCCGAAATGATTTTTTTCCACTCAAATTCAATGCTACTGCATTCAAATACAAGGTTCGCTCTGTTGAAATTGATCTACATTATTTAAAGTAACTAAAAATCAAAAATCAAGTATTTTGTAGTTTTCTTGTTCATGCATCAAGTAAGCACAAGACAGACGACCGAAAGTAATATATTACTTAGATCTATGACTTTAGACATACAAATTCTTGATCCGACTATTTGATCATGATCTAAACATTTAAAAACCCTCACCAACTTTTTTAGGTTCAAATATTCTACACATTTAAACTAACCAACTCACCATTTTGACCATTCATTTGTGCCTACTTGATGAATAAGCAACATGTATCCAAAGCACTTAAAATTTTATTTTTAAGCACTCTTAACAACGTAGAAACTCCAAGCGAGTGGATCTTCAATTTGAATGACCTAACATTGAATTTGAATGGGAAGCATACATCTACTTATCCTTCCCAAGGACTCAAGTCTCTCTCTCCCTCTCTTTATATACACACACACATATACATATATATATATAAAGAGAGAGAGAGAGAGACTTGTGTCATTCTGGAAGGATTCGGGTTCGAGCCCGAATCCTTCCTACTCAAATACCAACATCCGACATTCAAATACAAGATCCACTGCGTTGAAATTGATCTATATTATTTAAAATAACTAAAAATCAAAAATCAAGTATCTTGAATACTTTTTGCCCATCCATCGAGCGGCGTAAAATGAACGGCCGAAAGTAGTGAGTTGGTTAGATCTATGTCTTTAGACATACAAATTCTCGATCCGGCCATTTGACCATGAACTAGACATTTAAAAAATCTTACAAACCAATTTTTGTTAGGTTTCAAATGTTCTACACCGTTAAACTAACCAACTCACTATTTAAGCCGTCTATTTTTCCCCTACTTGATGCATGGGCAAAGATGTAACACCCCGTTCCCAGAATACGTACTTAGATACGTATTCTAATTTTTTGATCGTACTATTTCAGTTTTCCCTCATATTTATTTTTGTTTTATGATTATTTATATCATCATTTGGTATTTGGATCCGGATTCTTGATTTCCCAATCAATCAGAGTCTGAACTAGAAACCCGATTCTAGTGTATTGATCGATTTGACCTTTCTGATAGTTTGATTTAATCGATTTCAGTTTCAAATATCATTTTTCAATATTTTAGATTTTCATAAATTTCTAAAAAAAACTGAATTAAATTACAAAATCTTCAAAATAGATATCGGCCAGTGTCGTCGATCGATTCTCGAATTTTCAATTACAAACGAAGTTGACTTTCTATAAACTGCTTTCGTATTATTTCTTAAAATCACATTTTCTATCTAAACACATTTTTGGAGATTTTTCTAAATTTATCAAAATTCGACTAGATTTGGTGTCGACTAGTATCGCCGGTATATTTCAAGATTTTTAATTTAAAAACGGGATTGAATTTCTGAAATCAGATTTCATCATGGTTCTTAATATAATATTTACTATTTTTAAGAATTTTTTAGAATCGTTCCGAGTTACTTCATTTTCTGAATTTTTCTAGAGTTTTGGTTTTTCAGAATCCGAAATTTTATCCAGATATTTTCTTTTTTCCTCTATTTTCCAAATTTCCTCCTTCACTCATTCTTTTCCTTTTCTTTTCTTTTTTCCTTTCCTTCTCTTTTTTCTCAAAAAATTCGCAACCACTCAATAAATATCTCAACCACTTTTTCTCTCTTCATTTATGACGAGTATTCAACTCGTACCAGACGCGGACCTCAGCCCCACGTCTGGGCTCAACCCAGTTGAGACGCGAGTCTCATTTTCTCTCTCGAGATTCTTCAGTCTCTCACATTTAATTCCCCTCTAATCAATCACATCACTCCCATCAAATCTCCATCATTGTGTCCCAATCCTCTCCTCTGCAAACGCGACACTGCGTTTTCCTCCAACGAGGATCTGATCTTCGCGTCTGGCTCAATTTGACCAGAAGCGGGTCTGGTTTTGGGAGACGCGAGTCTCATTTTAGTGGGACGCAGGTCTCATTAAACCACTCCCTTATACACACACACACTCTCTCTCTTTTATTTTCCTTTTCTTTTTCTTTTTCTTCTTCTTCCTTCCAACCACAGCCAACCCGTGTCGGCTCCTTGGCTGGCATCCCTAGGCCACCACCACCACTAACCCAACACCATATCCCCTCTCTCTCTCCCCACTAAAATTACCATCAACACCAACCTCCACCTTCTCAACCACCGCATACTCCACCACATCCACCACCAACCCGTCATCTTCTCTCCTCCGGCGAGCTCTTCGTTTCTAGCCATTTCACGGCTTCCGGACGGCGCTTCGTCAATCCCCAACTCCACCTCTTTCAACTAGACTTGCGCCACCCATATCAACACCTCTCCTCATCTCCCCTTTGCCTTGGCCAGACCGCCGGCCACCTGGGCGCAGCCGGCCAGGGCACCACCGGCCAGGCTGTCGACCGTCCATGGCCGGCCAAACCCCCTCTCTTCCTCTTTTCTTCCTTCTCTTCTTTCCTTCTTTTCTTTCCTTCTTTCTTTCTGCAGTACTCTACACTTCACTCTCTTTCTCTTACCATATCTCTCTCCCTGGCTCTTACGCCCTCACTCTCTCACTATACTCTCTATTTTCCAATCCCTCTCATTTCTCTCTAACCCTCTCTCTAGCCCGACGCGGAGCTCATCCCCAGCCTGACTCAGGGCTAAGCCTTCGGGCTTGTTTTGGCAAAAGTGTCACCCCCTTTCTTTTCTTTCTTTTTTCCTTTTTCCTTCTTTCTTTCCCTGCATTTTCTCTCTCCCTCTCTCTCTATTTTCTCTCCCCCGCACCCAGACGCGGGCCTTGTGACTCCGCACGCGCGTTTATGGTGCCTGAACGCGGGGCTCGTTACCCTCGCGTTTCTCTTTTCTTCCCCCTGGATTCTCCCTCTCTTTGATTTCTTTCTCATCTTTATATATTATATTATATTTAAAATAATTGAATGCGTTCACTTGGAGTTCTGGAGGCCGGAGATTTCACGGTGTTTTCCGTATTTAGACAAGTGTTCTCGCTTTCCTTTTGGGTTTCCCGCTTCATCTGGTTGATTCATATTCGTGTAAATGTGTAACTATTATATTAGTGGATTTGTATTGTACTGATGGTTTGATGTATTTGTACTGATGAGATGAATGCTTGTAATAGTGCCTATTTGTGTGCTGTTTGGTACTAACACTTTATGCAGGTACTTATACAGCTTCCGGGCTTAACTACTCTGCAGTTTTACTACAATTTCGGGCTTAACCTCTCCGAGGTTGATTAAAGTCCTCTGGACTTTCTAGCTACGCCTGAAAAGGCAGCTTACCACTCAGCATTTTACCACTAAACATGCCAAAGCGGGACTCTGTCGGATTGTAAACTCGCATTTTAAGCTGAGTCGTTCCTGAGTTCCATCGGGTGCTTTAGTGATCAAACTCTATTCCCTGATCTTGTCCCCATATTGTTTAGCTTCGCTTGTATGTTCGCTTGCTTACTCGCTTGTCTACTCGATAACTTGATTAACTCTTTTATTTGACAGTTGTGAAAAGTTTGAAACCTTTCTTGAACCGTTTTTCAAAATCGTATTATTTTCTGGTATTCGTACCGATATCCAGTATCAATACAACTTTCTTGTATTTATATCGATCCCCTGTATCGGTACAGTTTTCTTGCATTATAATATATGATAATTATATCCTCTGTGCTTATTTACTTGATGCGCTATCACCTGCCTGTGATCACTTGACACATGCCCCCTGTTAGGATATCACTTATCACCTACACCTGACATGACTGTTTGACCTGTGATTATCACATTTACGGGAATCCTGTCATGATATCCTGTATTATATATAGTGACCTGAATTTATAGTACTTATGTACTCCTATAACTTCCTGAACCTGTCCTGCTTCTGTCATTCTCGTAAATTGATAATTACATAATAAACTATAAAAAGGACAACCTATATCAGGCAAGGGGGAAACTGATGGACTTCAAGTGGTGAATATGTTTACAGTGGTATTAGGTATGTTATGCAATTAAAACTTTCAGATTTACCTAAGGGCCTCCAGGTGTCCGAGGGAAGCGCTGACTCCCTACCTCTTGTTACATTCCTAAATGGGCAAAATATAAGACCCACCTTCATGTTTGCCTAGCGGCAGGTTCCGGGTCAGCTCCGGAACATCCTGGGGCGTGGTCCCGAGTATGCATGAGACCCACTGAAAGCAAAACTCATTGTTTCATCATCAGTTTTCAATAACAATCTCGGCTTACCTATAAATGGATGTATGTGTACCGGTAACACATACTTAGATATATGGGTAGGACAAGTAATAATAATAAGATACTAATTAATAATTCGTTGTGTTTTACAATTCGGGTTGTATATATTCAGATTACGATAACGTGAGATAACGGTATAGAGATGAGGGTTTCCTTATTTGAATTATTCATTTGACGTACTTATCTCATGAAGCCGTAATATGGATTATACTGCTGGTCTTGTTGTATTTGCTTTCATCAACTTTTAATTCAAATTTTTGATTTTATTATCATTATTATTATATTATATATTCCTGGCTTTACCACCTGTGTACTACTTCACTGATCTCCTGCTATTATCATATGTACACAGACTGTCTCTTGCCTGATATTATACTTGTATTGTAGTACCTAATCTCCTAACTTGCTTATTCATGGTTTTATACGGATTCTTTAGTTACCGCATAAATACTGCTTCCTGATGATTCATATTGTTCTCTTTAACTGTTATAATGGACAGCTCAGGTTGTGTGGACTCAGTCGATGGAGACATGAGTTATATAGTATATAGATGAGGGTTTTCTTGTTTAGATTATCCTCTCGAGGTATCAATCTCATGAATTTATCTACTGAGCCCGTACAACTGGTTTTGTCACTTTTATACATCTCATTACTTGATGCCCTTTCATGTTCGGGTGTGTATGCTCACAACACGGTTCTTAATGCATACTTTTGATTCGGATTTATCGATGCACATATGCTTGTCCCTGCACGCCACTTGGCATTCACCATACCACTCGTTGGGGAGTTTCTGACTCCCCTGGATCCTCATGTCCAGATCCTGAAGTTTGGAGCTTGTGGATTCTCCCGGTTGCTGATCAGAGATAGTAGCTGTAGCGTGAATCATCGCCAGATCGTCTGAAACCCTATCCTTCCAAGCCCCTGCTCGTCTCTCGAGTTTTCCTGTTATAACTTGTAAGGGCATTTTGTATTATACATCATTGTATAACTCTTTGTATTCTCGTATTTGCGTCTATCGGTGATGTAATATTCATGTAATATTGTGTCACATCCTATGATAACTTCGTAATTGTACTGATAAGTTGGAATGTATAAAGTACCACATACTTTCGTACTCTGATTCTTACCTGTACTGATGCTTAGCGTATTTAGGTGAGGGTATTTCCGACCTGCGTATATACGTCGCAGTATCATCTCCGTACCCGCGGGATCGGGCGTTACAGGGTGGTATCAGAGCTTAGGCTCTCACATCAAAGGATGACCAGCTGGCAAATTAATAATAATGAAATTTGCAACTGGAATGCATAAGTCCTGATTATACAATCTAATTACAAGTGCAGAGTTATCTATTTCTTCTTGATCATCCTTCCTTTGATTTTTGTATCTCTTCCATTTTTCACTTCCAATTTTCGTAGTCTTTATACCAACTTAAAATATGGGTAGACTAGTGAGGTAGCGACAGGGCAGATGTGGTTTCTCTTACCCTATTCTGGCATTTTTGAATGCAATGCATCATATTGTCTTATGTCGGGTGGTTCTTCGGCTTCGCCTTCTATTCTCGTATGTATAGGGCCTGTTTGGTTAAGGGTGAAAGTGAGGAAGTGAAGAAGTGAGGAAGTGGTAATAGTTCCCTTTGGAACTTGGGAATTGCTTAGTAAGTTTTCTGGTGTTTGGATGTTGTTGGGAAGTGTGGTTTGGAAAATGTTGTCTATTCCGGTGTTTGGATGGTAATGTGGAAGTGAAAGTGAAAAAGTTGACTACAAAGTTAACCGCAAATTAATATTAAATTAAAAATTATTAAGAAAAATAAAAATTAGATTGTAATTAGAATGCAAGTGAGATTTACATGAGCAAAAAATAAACTGTTTTGTGCTACAACTTATTACAAATGAGATTTACATGATCACAAAATTAACTGTAGCACTCTGGAAGTGAGAAAAAAGTTGTGTAAAGGAGAAAAGAGAGAAGGAAAAGAACTTTTTCCATTTTCCTTTTCCGCTGCTTGGATGAACAGCGGAAATGAGAAAAGACACTTCCCACTTCCTCACTTCCACCCAATTCCTTGAATCCAAACAGCCCCATAGACGCACCACAGGGATCAGTACAGGAAGTTGGGTAATCAACACTTATATGATCATATAGACTGTATCACTGCACGGGAGCATCGATATGAAATAAATTTTCCGGATTAGGACTTCTGTCAGACAGAGCTGCGGTATTCTCTATTTATATTATTCCAAGAATAATCATGATCTTTTCTATCAACTCCACGGAGCTCAGGTATATTCAGAAGTGATCTGCCGTAAAGTTGACATCCAGCGGACAACATTCAGAACTTATCTCAGTTAGCATAAATTCTTGAACATGTTTTTGGAGCCATAATGTTCAGTCGTTTTATAGATTTGATGTACCATGGACCTCGCTAACCTCGCGAAGTGAGAGTCGTGTTCTAACCACGCGAGCTAAATCAGGCATAGGCATTACTGTACCCTGGCGCTTAGCATTTAGCGCTGTGTTACGCACTGACTTCGCCGCGTGAGCTACGCCAAGTGCGAGCCTCATAGCGCATTAGTTCCGCCGCACCCTAATGTTGAGCACCTGACATTGTGTTACGCAATGGCCCCACCAGAGTTTGGCTTCGCTCGTGGCTTCACTCTAATCTCGTCCCCCAGATCTTCCCCGCCTAACGTGTTTCCGTAAACTTAATGAGCCGATTTTCTCGCCGTATCTTTATTGACGATCTATTCGGTCAACTTCGCAGGACTTGTGTATGCTCTAAATATTTAATTTAGAGACGGGTTATCATCCAAGGGCCAGTATTTAGAAGTCTTCATCGTTATTATAAGTTTTTAGTTATACCTTCCAGAGTAACAGTGACCACCATTCAGAGTTATTATTATCGGTTCTTCTTCATTTATCTGTGATCAGTTTATCGGTTTCTTTTACCTATGGTATTATAGTCTACTTCCAGATAACAGAGAATAGGCAGAACATCTACAATCTTATTACAGACCCTTCATCGGGAATAGCTTCATGCTTAGCAAAGTATAAGTTCTAAACGGTTAAGTACTGTATTCTTGGGTCCTGTCATTTCAGAAAGAAGTAATCGTCGTTGGTTCTAACAGAATTCAAGCAGTAAAAGTTTGGCCAGTTCCTAAGACAGCTCATCTTATATATTATTCAGAGTGGATTAGTTCTCAGAAGTTTCGTTAATATTCTTCGTAATACTAATAGATATCAGATCAGTAGTGGTATAGCACAGTCCGAAGTTTTATACGGCAGGAAATGCAGAAGACATCTAGGTTCCGAGTTATCGATCAGTCGTATTGTGAGCCTTTCCCTTAGTTATTCATATCTTAATTGGTAAAATTCTCGTCCTTATCTTTTCTGTGTTATCTTCCCCTTATCGAAATTTCGAGGACAATTTTTGTAAGATGAGTAGAATATAACACCCCGTTCTTAGAATACATACTTAGATACGTATTCTGTTTTTTGATCGTACTATTTCAATTTTCCCTCGTATTTAATTTTATTTTATGATTATTTATTATCATTTAGTATTTGGATTCGGATTCCTTATTTCAGAATCAACCAGAGTCTGAACCGGGATCCTGATCCTAGTGTATTGATCGATTTGACCTTTCTGGTAATCTAATTTGATAAATTTCAATTTCAAACATCATTTTTAATATTTTAGATTTTTCATGATCCAGAGTCTGAATCGGGACCCGATCCTAGTGTGTATTGATCGATTTGACCTTTCTGGTAGTTTGATTTGATAAATTTCAATTTCAAACATCGTTTTTCAATATTTTAGATTTTTCATGATTTTCTGAAATTTTTCTAAATTAATTACAAAATCTTCAAAACCGCTATCGGCTGGCGTCGCCGATCGATTCTCGAATTTTTAATTTACAAACAAAATTGAATTTCTAGAAACTACTTTCATATTATTTCTTAAAATCACATTTTCTATCTAAATGCATTTTTGGAGATTTTTTTGAATTTATCAAAATTCGACCGGATTTGGTGTCGACCGGTATCGCCGATAGATTCCAGGTTTTTTAATTTAAAAAGGGATTGAACTTTTGAAATTTGATTACATCATGGTTTTTAATATAATATCTACTATTTTTAAGAATTTTTAGATATCATTTCGAATTACTTCATTTTTCAGGCTTTTCTAGATTTTCGGTACTTTCCCATAATCTGGAATTTTATCCAAATTTTTTTCTTTTATTTTCTCTATTTTCCAAATTTCCTCCTCCACTCATTCTTTTCCTTTCCTTTTCTTTTTCTTCCTTCTCTTTGCTCAGAAAATTCGCAACCACTCAATAAATATCCCCACCACTTTTTCTCTCTTCATTTATGACGAGTATTCAACTCGTACCATACGCGAACCTCAACCCTGCGCCTGGGCTCAACCCAGTTGAGACGCGAGTCTCATTTCTCTCTCGGTATTCTTCACTCTCTCGCATTTAATTCCCCTCTAATCAATCACATCACTCCCATCAAATCTCCATCACTGTCTCCACTCCTCTCTCCCTCCAAATGCGACACTGTGTTTTCCTCCAACGCGGATCTGATCTCCGCGCCTGGCTCAATTTGACCAGACGCGGGTCTGGTTTTGGGAGACGTGAGTCTCATCTTAGTGGGGCGCGGGACCCGCCAAACGTGCCTCGCCTACCTTGCATCGTCAAAATCTACCCACGACCATGATTTCATTATCAGGACTCCTTGTCGACCTCGACTTCGCGTCGAGTCTAATACACCGCCTCGCCGACAATGAGTCGACCTAGAACCGACATCGCGACGACCTCGACTTCGTCTTCAATCAACATCAACTTTTCTCTGACTAAGTCGTCGCCGTTTGTATCTCTTGGTCCAAAGTTTGTCCTGACTTCATCATTGAGCCTTCCCTGACATCGCAGCCGACCACTACAACCACGAGAGTTTACCGCCTCGCGATCGTTTCCCCGACTGCGAGCGCCGTCGCAGATAATCATATTCGCAGCAATCTGAACTGCGACAGCAATAGATCTGACGCGACAATGACCAACTCGACCTGTTTGCAACCCGATCCGACAGTGTTTGACTCGACCCGTTGGCAATCCGACCCAGTTTGGTGCTCAGCAACCCGACCTGAGTCAACTAGGATCTGCATCTTTTCTACAGGCCCGACCCAGTTTCACAGCTTGCAAGCATCTGGTTGATAAGGACACTGAGGTCAAACGTGATCCTAAGCATTTGAGTTTCTCTAATCACGGTCATTTATTTGGAGGGTCTTGATAATCAATCTCTAGAATTTTATCTGCCTTACTATTGCCCACATACTGGTGAGAATGCGTGCATTTGCGACTTATGATTCGTTAGTCTTAATATTAATTGTAGAAGCTTTGCATGTATAATATTAGTTATTATCTTCACTTTGTTTATAATTGAAGTTGTGTAGCATGCGCATGTTTTTTCGTTAAGTCCATCTAGTAGCATTATTAGTTTTAATTTGTCCTATCTGGAGGTCATAGCTTATTTGGTGAAGCGTAATTTTGATAGTTTTTTCACTCATTTCCTATCACACGAGCACGTTTCACATCATTTTGGAATCAAAGCACAGTTAGGGTAGGACTTGCATCACTTAGGCATTTGCTAGAAAAAAAACATGTATATTCTTGCATTTAAACTTTTTGGTAAAACATTTGTAAGCGTCTTGTTTAGAGTTGTGTCTTCTCACCTTCAATTAGGGTTTTCTTTGTGTATGCCGACCCATAGAGATAGATCTTATTTTCTAGGAGAATCTAGTTAATCTCACACAACCCCTATGAATCCCCAACTTGCCGCAGCGCTCACCGCCTATTACGGCTCGAAAATAGGTGAAATTTTTGTCATTATTTGAACCGTACACAAATAATAAAATACTTAATCTTGCTTTGAAATATTTAGAAAATAGCACAACAGCAAGAAAGGGTCAAATCCACAGGGATTTGTTTGAAAATCACACTTTTTAAATCCTAAATTATTTTTTTAATCTAGTTTAAATTGAAACAAATGAGTTTAAATTTGAAATTATAGCTATGAAAATTAAAACTTGAATTTTCCTCAATATAAGCAAACTTGGGAACTAGGAACCAGTACGTAGAGATTCTTCTCTTATACTTCCAGTACTCTTTTGCATATCCTTCAATCTTTAGAAGGATACTTTATTCTAAAAATTAGATAATTTAACACGAAATCAAATGTACTCTTTTTATTCTCATCTTAAATTAAGCCACAAACGATCCCATCATCTTATAGTGAAGGAATTTCTCTCAGATTGGCTTGGATCTAAATAGGAATAAAAGTTTTGATCATATATATTTTTAATTAATTGACTTAAAGTAAAGCATGGAGTGAATCTGCATTTAAGTAAAACACAATCTATCTAAACCAATATATCTAAAATTAAACTTAAAATTAGGCATAAATATCATAAAGTAAAAGAAAATAGAAACATAAAAGAGCAACTCTACACAATCATGGAGCGGAACCCTCTCCCCAAGGGAAGGTTCTCAGACACTCATGATGGAGAGTCTAATTAATTAAAATAAAAACAAGAAAAAAATAAAGAAAATAAGCATGACAATGAATGAAGATAATTGATTAAGATAATTCTCTTGTACACATTTTATGCCTTTATGGTGGTGATAAATGACATATATGTACACATTTTATACCTAAGTTGCATATTTGTTAGTGTATCATTTTTGTTTAATTATAGTTAATTAGTGTATCTTTTGTTGTTTAGGAAATTGAGGACCTATACTAGTCAGTTGGTGCTGAGCAAGTAAATTTGCATGCAAAATAAAATAAATCAAGTGTTGAACTAAGTTGAATGGCTAAAGACTATAGTGAAAACCAAATCTCCAAGGGATTTTCTTCATCCAAATCTAGAGTCGGCAAATCATGGAATCAAAGGAGCAATTTAAGGAAACATATTGGAGCAATTTAAGAAAACATGTTGGAATAATTGACGGAAACATGTGCTTCTATTCTCTTTATAAAAGGACTAAGAGAAGGAGGCTATGGGTGGAAGATTTTGTAAGAGTTTTATTTCATTCTTTGGTAAAAGAGTTTTAAAGAGAGTTTTATTTCTTTTTGAGAGTTGTAATAAGAGAATTATCTTAATCAATTATTTTACATTGTCATGCTCCTTCCCTTTGCTTTTTCTTGTTTTTATTGTCAATTAATTAGACTCCCCGTCATGAGTAGCTTAGAACCTTTCCTTGGAGAGAGGGTTTTATGTTTCTTTTTTATGTTGCATTATGATATTAATGCCTTATTTTTAAATTTAATTTTAGATTTTTATTGGTTTAGATTGATTATGTTTTGCTTAAATGTTGATTCATTCTATACTTTACTTTAAGTCTAAATTAATTAAAATATATATTTAATCAAAACTCTTAATCCTAATTAGATCCAAGCCGATCTCAAAGGAATTCCTTCACTATAAGGATGATGGGATCATTTGTCACTTAGTCTAAGATGGGAGTAAAAAAAAGTACATTGGTTCAATGTTAAATCATCCAATTTTTAAGATAAAATCATTTTCTAAAGACTGAAGGATATACAAAACAGTAATGAAAACATAAGAGAAGAATCTCAACGTACATAGTAGTGTTTCCCAATTCCCAAGTTTATATATTGAGAAAAATTCAAGCTTTAATTTTCATAACTAAAATTTCAAATCCAAACTCATTTGTTTCAATTTCAACTTGATTAAAAAAATTAATTTAGGAATTTAAAAACTGTGATTTCCAAACAAGACCATGTGAATTCGACCATTTCTTGTCACTATGCTATTTTTCAAATATTTCAAAGCAAGATTAGATTCAAACAAGTAACAATTTTTTGGTTTTTTCCCTCTATTTTTTTTGACCTAGCTAAGCAAATATTTTTGAGTTGACTTACAGAAATCAAAAAAGGAACGACGAAAGGGAGAAAAGAGCATTTTTCTTAATATCATTTCATTTTCTGTTTAAATTATAAGAAATCGCTAACTCAGTTTTTTAGGAGAGAAGAAGGAAAGAAGGATTAAAAAGTAATTGCAAAAGTGGACAGAGACGAATCAAGTTTTTCTTTAGAAACCAATCATATTTTTGTTCAATATTTCCAATGTCTCAACACAAAACTTTTTAAGGCAAAAAAATAAAAAATAAAAATAAAAAAACTTGGACACTAGCCATGCTTAGGTCCACTGCTCCGCATCACTACATTTAATTGTGTTTCTAACTGATTTTTGTGGCAGCTGGATCAAAGATACGTTCAGAATTTTCCACACTTCCTTAAAAAGAACCATTAAATCTTTTTAGGTTTGCGTGATATTTTTATAATCTCTGATTTTATTTTGTGCATTAGAGCATATTTGCATAATATACTTTAGAGTTGTCCCCCTCACATAAGATCGGGATTCATAACCCGCTCCTTGGCTCAAAAACTACCATCTCATTTAAGTTCATCCTAAGCCAAATTAAATCTAAAATTGATTAAACTCGGCTAATAGGATTTTCGAGCTCATTTAGGTGGAATTGTTGTAGGATTACTCTGGTGAGTCTCATCAAACTTTCGAAAAGGAACTTCTTTGTCTAGAATGGGAGACTTAGCAATTGCGGCAGACTCCCGACCAGGAGGATAAGAATGAATCGTTTGTTTGACGACCTTAACCGGTCCACATACAATATCTTTCAACCCAGTTAGGAGTTGTCTAATTAGGAGGGAACTTATTCCCAACAAGATTAGAAGTGAAAACTGAATACCTCTGAATTAAGCTCAACTTTTTTATTTTTTTATTTTTCTACCGTAAAAATTTTGTGTTAGAACATTGGGAATATTGAACAAACATATGATCGGTTTTCAAATAAAAACTTGATTCGCCTCCATCCACTTTCGTAATTACCTTTTAGCCTTCTTTCCTTCTTCTCTCTAAAAAAAATAAAGTTAGCGATTTTTATAACGGAAACAAAAAAAATGAAATGATATTAAAAGGAACCAGAAGAAAAATTAAATATAGGTTTTAAAAAGGTTTTTCGCACAAAGTCCCAGGCAACGGCGTCAAAAATGTGTTATATCTCGAAAATAGTGAAATTTACTATTGTCGTTTGAACCATACACAAATAATAAAATACCTAATCTTGATTTAAAATATTTGAAAAATAATATAGCGACAAGAAAGGGTCGAATCCATAGGGATTTGTTTGAAAATCACAGCTTTTAAAATCCTAAATTATTATTTTTTTAATCTAGTTGAAACTGAAACAAATGAGTTTGGATTTAAAATTTTTAGCTATGAAAATTGAAGTTTGAATTTTTCTCAATATAAACAAACTTGGGGACTAAGAACCACTTTCATGTGCGTAGAGATTCTTTCTTTATGCTTTCATTACTCTTTTGCATATCCTTCAATCTTTAAAAAATGATTTTATTCTAAAAAATGAATAATTTAACACGAAACCCAATATACTCTTTATTTTCATCTTAGATTAAGTCCCAAAGATCCCATCATCCTTATAGTGAAGACATTGCTCTGAGATCGGCTTGGATCTAATTAAGATTAAGAGTTTTGATTAAATGCATTTTTAATTAATTTGACTTAAAGTAAAGCATGAAATGAATTTACATTTAATTAAAACACAATCCATCTAAACCAATAGATCTAAAATTAAACTTAAAATTTAAGCATGAATATCATAAAACAGAAGAAAATAGAAACGCAAAAGAGAACTCTACGCAATAATGGAGCGGAACCTTCTCCCCTAGGGAAGGTTCTCAGTCACTCATGACAAATAGTCTAATTAATTGAGAATAAAAACAAGAAAAAATAATGAGAAAGAGAATGACAATGAAAAATAATTGATTAAGATAATTCTCTTGTTACAACTCTCAAAAAGAAACAAAACTCTCTCTAAAACTCTTTTACCAAAGAAAAAAATAAAACTCTTACAAAATCCTCCACCCATAGCCTCCTTCTCTCAGTCCTTTTATAGAGAGAATAGAAGCACATATTTCCTTCAATCATTTCAACATGTTTCCTTAAATTGCTCTTTTGATTCCATGATCTGTCAACTCTGAATTTGGATGAAGACAATCCCTTGGAGATACTTTAGATCATTCAACTTGATTCAATACTTAATTCATTTTATTTTGCATCTAAATTTACTTGCTCAGCACCAAATGACTTGTATAGGTCCTCAATTCGCGACACAACAAAAGACATACCAATTAACTATAATTTAAAAAAATGATGCACTAATAAATATGCAACTTAGGTATAAAATGTGTACAAATATGTCTTTATCACCGCCATAAAGGTTAAGCTTGATAACCTGATCTAAACCATGGAGACCTCCAACAAAAAACTAAAAAGAAACGTTCCATTTATGATTCTCACATCTAGAGAAGTTGTGAAGGAGTTTGATAGCACTATTCCTTCTAAAGTCACTCCCGTGATTAAAGAATTTAGTGAGGTCTTTACGAAAAATCTCCCAAACAAGCTGCCACCAATGCGTGTCATCCAACACGCTATTAATCTGGTTCAACTAGTCATATTACCGAATGAATCTCACAGAGCATGCAGAGCTTAAAAGGCAAGTTGATAAGCTAGTGAGAAAAAGTTTCATTAGAGAGAGTATAAGCCCTTGTGTGATCCCGCCTTGTTGACGCCAAAGAAAGATAGACATTGACACATGTGCGTGGATAGTGTGCAATCAATAAAATAATGGTTAAGTACATTTTTTCATCCTTAAGTTGGATGATGTGCTGGATATGATGGCTGAAGTCACTATCTTCTCGAAGATAGTTCTCAAGAATGGCTACCATCAAGCCGTATCCGCCCAAGAGATGATGAAAAACCATCTTCAAAATGAAGGACGGATTATATGAATAGACGGTTATGCCCTTTGACCTGACAAATGCTCCTGGCACTTTTATATGAGTGATGACACAAGTACCATGTCCTAAAACTATAGTCCTTAATCGAGATATCAAGTTTACCAATTACTTTTAGAAAACCTTGTGGCATATGCTAGGTACCAAGTTGAAGTTCTCCATTGCTTTCCATTCTAGACCGATGGACAAACAAAAGTTGTTAGTATAAGTCTTGGTAACCTCTTAAGGATCTTCGTTGGTGAACATCTATAAAGTTGGGATCGAGTTGTCCATTACTGATTTTGCCTACAACACATGTTAATAGGACAATAAGTAGAAGCCCCCATGAGATCGTTTATGGTTTTAAACTAATAAAACATTAATCTTATCCCCATAGCTGATTATAGGGCATCTAAGTCTATCTGCATTTGCATCCCACGTGCATGAGTTATACAAGGAGATCAGTGGTAGAATTGCACACAACGCCAACTATAAACTATGGTCTGATGTTAGAAAAAGATTAAAAACTTTTAATGTTGATGGTTTTGTGATTGTTCAAATTCGTCCGGAATGGTTTCCTCTAAGAAAATGTTAAAATATTACATGCTCATAGTGTTGATCCATTTCAAATCCTGAAGAAAGTGAATGATAATGCTTATATTATAAACTTTTCAAAAGATTTTGACATCAATTCTACATTCAATGTCTAAGACCTAGTAAATTACAAGAGTCTTGATTTTAACCCAAGCAACTCACTGGTTGATGAGCCTGAACCCAAGTCTGTTTTTAAGAGACTCACACTTCCTTCACTCTCAGATATTACCCAATACAACAGAGGAGGTTGATAAATTATAGATGATGAGATTATCACCACCAAAGATGGTAGGACTCGACAATACTTAAGCCGTTGAAAAAAATACCAACTGATGATACATGTATTGACTAAAGTACTTGCAGCGAATTACCTGGATACTTTGGAGCGATACGAGAGCATTTTTACACCTGACTCGATGGGGTCGAGTTCTCTCCCACTTAGGGATAATAATGGGACATCTAGTCACACCCCTGGCATATATATCAATCGTAGGAGAAGGAAGACGCATTGCATCCATGTGAATCGCTTAGTTGTGATATAGTCTTTTATTTTATATGAGTTGTGATGTAATCTTTTTTCTTTTATTTAACACTTTTTTTAGTCTCATATTGGTTGTAGAAATTTTCTTTAATTTTGTAAAGCCAATTTAAAGACCCCCTCTCTAGTTAATAAAATTAATGAATGCAAAATTATTTTGATAAAACAATTGAATGATCTCCTCTCTTAAAACTCCATCCACGTGCGTGAAGCCTTAAGGAATGAATTCCTAACTAGCCTATCTATCACCATCTACTACCTCTCACCATCTACTCACTAAATCATTTAGCTTTCTCCTTTTTTAAAAAAAGTATTGTTTGAAATTCCCAAAAAAATGTCCCCCGAAAATCCCCAAAAAATCCCACCAACTACTGTTCATCTTCTTCATTTCTCTCTTTAGTCCCCAGATCTAAACCCTACCTTGATCATCCATACCAACACCCCGGTGGGCCTCTCCTCTCTAACATCACCAATCCAGACTCATTGCTTCCCGCCACGCGCCTCGCGTAGCCCGCATCGTCAAAATCCACCCACGATCTTGATTTCATCATCACCACTCCTCGTCAACCCCGACTTTGCATTCAGTCTAATCACCACCTCGTCGACAACGAGTCGACCTTGAATCGACGCCGCAGTGACCCTAACTTCGCCTTCTATCAGTGCTGACTTTTCTTCGACCTCGTCGTCATCTGTATCTCGTGGTGATCCCAAGTTCGTCCTGACCTCTTCGCTGAGCTTTCCCTGCAATCATTGTTAGCCGACCACTATAACCATGAGATCGCGGCATCGCCATCTCTTCCTCGACTGGAGAGCGCCATCACAGTCACTCATCTTCGCAACAATCTAACTATGACAACAGATCCGACCCGATGGTGCCCGACTCGACCTGTTTGCAACCCGACATGCCAACTCGACCCGTTGGCAATCCGACCTCGTTTGGTGCTCAGCAACCCGACCCGAGTCAACTCGAATCCGCATATTCTCTACAGACCCGACTTGGTTTCAAATTTTGCAAGCATTGGTTGACAAGGACACTGACATGATCTGCAATGAGTGAGTTTCTCTTGTCAGTCATTTATTTATAGCGTCTTGATAATTAATTTATAAAAATGTCTACATATTGGTGAGATTGTGTGCAGCTGCGACTAGTGATTCATCAGTCATAATATTGATTGTAGAAACATTACCTATATAACGTAGTTATTATCTTCACTTTGTTCATGAATGAAATTTTGTAGCATGCACATGTTTCTTTATGTTAAATCTCTTTACTAGCATTATTAGTTTTAATATGTCTTACCTCACGAGCGTAGCTTATTTGGTAAAGCATAGTTTTGGTAGTTTATCACTAATTTCCTACCATACAGACACATTTCACATCAAAATCAAGAAAGAAAGAAAGTAAAAGAAAAAAGTAATGAACAGAAAAGAAGGATAGAATTGGGGAAAATAAGAGGAAATAGAAAACAAAAGAAAAAAATCTGAATCATTAATAAAAAAACAAAAGAATCTAAAAAAATGAAAATGAAAATGAAAAAAAAAGAAAAGAAACAAAGAACCTAAAACAAAAAAGTAAATAAAAACATGGAAAAAAGGACAAAAATAAAGCAAAAATTGGTAAAAACAAAAAGAAATAACAAGAAAAAAGTAGAACATAATAAGAAAAATAGAAAATAAAAGAAAATATGGAAGAAACAAAAAAATAGAAAAAAATTGAGCCTAGAAAATTCAATAAAAAAAAAGAAAGAATAAAAAAGTATAATAGAATCAGAAAAAGAAAAACATAAAACAAAGAATAGAAAAAATGATTAAAATGGAATAAAGAAAAGAAAGTCAAAAAATGAAAACTTTAGACCAGAATAGAATTCAAAATAAGACAAGAAAAATATGGAAAAGAGATTAGCTCATAATAAAAACTAAATAAAGAAAGAAAAGAAAGTCAAGTGAAATAAAAGGAAAGTAAAGAATCTTCAAAATGAAAAACTAATAAAAGAAAGAACAAATGGAAAAAATAAATTAGAAAAAACGTATGAATGAGAAGAATAAGAAAGAAACAAACAGAAAGATAAGAGAAAAGGAAGATTTTAAAAAAAAGTAAGACAAAATCATAAATGAGAAAAAATTGAAGAAAATAAAAGGAATGTCAATTAAAATTGGAAAGGAAAAGAAAGATTTAGAAAAGAAAGTAAAAAATGAAGAGAAAGAATAAAAATAGAATGCAATAAAAAATTAAATTTTGGAAAAGTAGGGATAATATAAGAAACTTTAGAAAGGAAAAAAAATCTAAAATATAGATAAAAAGGAAAGAAATAATCAGGAAAAAATAAAAGCAAATTATGCAAAGAAGACAAGAAAAATAAAATTCAAATAAAATTTTAAAAAATAAATGAATGAAACAATTTAGCATAAAAAAGAGAAACTCAAAAATGACATAATTGAAAGAACACAAAAGTAAGAACAAGAGAAAAAAAAAGAAAAATTGGGAAAAAAGAAAAGAAAAAAAAAAAGAAGAATAAAATCACATAAAAAAGAAATATTAGAAAAAGAAGAGAAAAGAAAATAATTAGAAAACTAGAAAAAAAAACAAAGAATTAAAAAAAAAGAAACTGAAAATGAAAGAAAAGAACGATTCAGAAACAATAAAATAAGCAAATCATAATTAAAAAAATTCAAGAAAGAGTTGCAAACAAACAAGTAGAAAAGAATTGGAAAGAAAAGAAAAGAACAAAAGGGAAATAACATAACAAAGAAACTCAAAATAAAAAAAGACAACATACATGCAAAGAAAAAAAGAAAGATTTAAACAAAGAAGAGAAGAAAATTCAGTTAAAAATCAAACAAAGAATTAAAATCAAGAAAGAAATCTAGAAAGAAAAGAATAAGGAACAATAAAAAAAGAAAAATCGAAAGAGATAAAAAAACGAGAAAAATTTTGAGAAAAATAAAAGAGAATTAAAAAGAAAATAAATAATCATAAAAATGGACAAAAGAAAAAGGAAGATTCAGAACCAAATAAAATAAAAAATCTTGATATAAATCAAAGAAGAAAATGAAAACGAATAAAAGAATATAATTGGAAAAAAGAATAGAAAAACAGCAAAACTCAAAAGAAAAAGATAAGAAAACTATAAAAAGAAAAGAACAAATTAAAAACAAAAAAGAGAAGAAATTTGGGATTAAAAAAATAAAAGATAGAATTAAAAAATAAGTGAAACAAAATATAAAAAAAGGAAAAAAAAACTGAAAAAATGAGGGGAGGAGTGGAAGATAATAAATGGAAAAAAAAAAGGACAGAAAAGAACAAATCTAACAAGAAAAGAACGAAAATTTCAAAAAAAGAATGAATTATTTGAAAGAAAGAATCAGGAAATTCAAAAAATAGAACCATTTTGGGGGGAAAAAACAAAACAATTATAAAAAAGAATTGAAGAAAGGATGAAACTGAAAGAAAGAAACAATAAAAAAGTAGAACAAAGTGGGGGAAATATAGCTAGAAAAAAAATCAGTGGGAAAACAAATGAAGAAAATCAGAAATTAAAAAACAAAAGAGTATAAGAAAAACAGAATAGATTTCAAAGAAAAAGGAAAAATATCCGGGGGAAACAAAAGTAAAAAGTCAAGGTGTTGGTCAGTAATTTCTAGCTTTTCTGCATGTAGTGTAATATCGTGAATTTGCTCCGACACCATAGGTTTGTAGTGACCTATGTCCTTGTCCCACTCGCATGGAATCACCAGTCGAGTTCCAGTATGATGCCAAACTCGAGCTGTATCTATGTTATCAGTGGACCACTTTAACTATTAAGCATGATTAGGCCACTCTCATAGAGCACTTGGCAGTTCTAATGTCCTTTTTCTATGGTTTCAAAATTATGGTTGCAACTGCACACCAAGCCAGGAAATAGAGATGCATGCCCTGCCTTCTTTATGCTGTTAGACCATTAAAGCTACATGAACTGAACAAATGATAGAACAATGCAAATCATTGGGTCATGCCATATAGAAGAGATAATGATGACAAGAATGAGCTGTTCCTATATCTTACACATGGGAGGAGAAGACAGAAAAAATGAGTCACAAATGCATCCTGGAGATGCACGATCCATAAGAACACTTGAACCCCGTCAGGTGATTTAAGTTGATGAGAGCAAGATCCAATAAAGAAAGCATTTTTTCCCTTTCCACGATCTACATTTTTTCCCTTTCCACGATCTACGGTAAACTGTAAGCATACTGAACAAGGAAAACTGATTTTGGCAAAACCTCGGAATATGCCCACCCCATCATAGATAAATTGAATGTTTCTGCAGTGGCTAAAGATTAAATTCCAACTTATAACTGTCAAATGCACAGTTTGATCTGTCATGGAGCTAAAATGAGCCACCAATAGTAGTGGGAAAGAATAGCTGACAATATGAAAATTTTATGCATGCAACTGCCAAAGAAATCCTTCAATGCCAATGTAATACCTCTATTTTTGAAATACAAGATTTAATAATGAATAATAATATTTTTTTATTGCATGTATTTGTGTTAATTATTATTGTTGTTATGTATTATTATGGTTATTACTATTGGTAATTATTATTATTGTTAAATATCTTTATGTATTATTGGTATTATTCTTATTATTAATATTATTGATATTTATTTTGTGTATTATTCTTAGACAAGCTCACTTCTTGCCCCCTAATTTTCTTTCTTTTTCTTTCATTTTCTTATTCTTTATCCTAAGCCCAATTTAAACCCAAGTACCCATTTCCATATGCTTTACCTTTTACTATTAGCCCATATCAGTTTTATATCTTTCTTTTATTTACTTGACCCAAGCCATGAGCCCATTTCCATTCCTTCTAGTTTTCTTTTATTTGAGCCAAAACCAAACCAAAACTTATTACCCAATATCTAATTTTAATCTTATCTCAAATCCACATCCTAACATAAATCATATCTAATTCTAACTTACCCAAATCTACATCCTATTTTCAAAATCACAATCTCAACTAATTCTATTTCAAAATAAAATCCTAACTAATCTTAAATCTATTTTAATCCTTATCCTATCAACTAAATTCTAAATCCTAACTATGTAATTCTATATCTTAACTAACTAATCACTAACACGATATCTCTCTCCCTATATTTAATTCTATCTAATACTATCCATTAAATCTAAATCTTAACCAACTCAATCCTCATATATCCTAACTACTAAATTCTATAATTATCTTAATTAAATAAAAATCCTAACTAATCTAATCTCTCATTATCTCCTAATCCTAACCATCTAATCTTAAATTATCCTAATCCTAACTATATAATCATAACCAATTAACATCTCCTATATAAATATATAATCCTAAACCAAAACTCTAACCTAATTTCCTCCTTCTTCCTTTGCTAGGAGCCTCAACCGCCTCAACCCACCATGCGGCCTCCTCTTTCTTCTCTAGCGAGACCCCAACGGCAGCTCGCGGCACCCGACATTCTCGCGGCCTCCGCCTCCCTATCGTCGAACTCCCCATGGTCGGTCGTGAGTTTCTCCCCCTCCGCGGCTTCCGCCTCCTCCAGCGAGCTCCGCTGCGGCCTTCTCCTGGCCATGTCTCCTCCTGCACCGTGAGTGTGCCCTCTCTTCCCTCTATTTTCTCTATGTTATATATGTATTTATGTATGTGTCATTTGTGATTGGGTGTGCGTAAATTATTATGTGATGGTACATTTGTGATATGTGTTACGTGTGCATGGAGGTGTGCATGTTTGTTGTATATGTTTATGTAAGAGTGTGTATATGTATAAATGTATGCATGATTATAAGTGTGTGAGTATTGTGTATGCCTGAGTGTATGCATGATTATGTGTATGTATATACTTGTCTATATATGTATAGGGGTGTGTACATGTGTATTTATGTGTACATGTGGTTATATGTGTTTGGTCATATGTAACAGCGATGCAGACCTGTTCGTGCGCTCCGAACCCGGTAACAGAAGACTTAGACCCGATCTGAATTTATGTTCGTTGTGGACCCGATACGCTGGCGATTCAAAAACTGACTTATGGGATGATCTGGAGATTCGTACTGGTTCGTGCAGTGGAGACCAGACGGTGATTCGATTCCAAAATCGCGTCATTTCAGGTGAGTGTTTGTTTATTGTTCTATTTCAATTTCAACGTTTTATCTTAATGTTTCATGCGCATGTATATATTATTCTGCATTATTCTGTTCATACCGGTTACTATTGTTACATTGTAATGCTCTGATATTATTTTACTGATATATCATTACTCTGTTACCAACAGTATTGTCGATTTGTTCCATTATTCTAAGCAGATGAGTATTAGTCTTAATCCTCCTTATTAGTAATAAGAAGATGAATATTGTTCAGTTCTAAATGAGACTATCTATTGAACAGTATCCGGGCTTGTTATTGTATTCATGTTATTGAAAGTTATTGTTCCATTGTTCTACCGTTTATAAGGTAATATTGTCCACATTGTTATTGTTACATCATTGATATTGTTACTGTCACCGTAGCGTCGCAGTAATCGAAATAATTTGGATATTAATTGTTCTAAATAATAATAGACAACTTACACCGGAATTGGGGAAATTGATGGAGGAAACGTCTGTATTTTGGGTAGACCTAGAATATAGGTTGCGCAGCCCAGATACGGTTCCATTGCAGGGTTCCGGAGGATGACTGACATCCCGTATTGTTCATATTATTATTGTTATTGACTACCTAGCGGTAGGACCTGATTCAGCGCTAGATAATTGGGTCGTGGTTACGGGTATGTACGAAACCCACTCTTCTACTGATTTCAATAATTTACCATGATTGACACGTATAGTAGGCGTAGTATGGGATGTGTTTATTACAAGTGACAATTAGTATTCGCTGACATAATTAATATTGATAAACTGTTACTATGTACTATAATTGACTGTACTCAACTGATTGAACTCATATAAGTTATGATAGACATATGATTGTACACATGACCGATTGTATACCAAAATAGTGACATATGCTAGATTACACATCATGACATTAGTTGTTTCCTTTTATCATGATAAAAGTTATATCATTCACAGTTTTGTTCTTGATATTGATTATTCTGTTATCTTTTATTTCAATTTATCATGTTGTTATTGGTTACATTGTTTTTATGCACGAGCACATTTCCCTTTACACACACTCATTAGGTCGCTTCTGACGACCCTGGATTTGCACGTCCAGATACTGGAGGTTTTTATGCTCTTGTTCAGGGGTTCGTTCAGCTCGTACGCTTTGCGAGGAGCTAGAGTTTCTCTCTTTTAGTTCTGATATTCTATCTCTCTTGTCTTCCTGTTATTTCTTGATTCTCGATATATATCAGATTCAGTCTTTATTCCAGTTCTTTTATATGAATCATGTATGGATGCTTATATGTAATATTACAGTAATCATGATTCATTATAGATTAGATTTATAGCTTGTTTCGGTTACTTAAGGCTTAGCGCGTATACGTGAGGTATTTTCCTTGCGTATATGCGTCGCCAACTCTCATCACGTCTCCGAGAATACGGATATGGTAAAAGCAATATCCTATTCGTATCCGATTCGATATCCGTATGTTGGGTGCTTGATAATGATATCCGCAAGAAAGAGACTATTGTTCAATGAAATAAAACATTAGATTTTGATATTTTAATTGGTGAAAAAGTAACAATGGAAAGTATTCGATTCTTGCAAGAATAGCACGAGATGTTTTGAGTATTTTGACATCAACCGTCCAAATTGACATTTAGCACCGGAGGTTGTGTAATTATTGCTATCAACTAACTGGAGGTGAGGTGTTCTCGAAGTTAGACCTTCGATCTGGATACCATCAACTGAAGGTGAAGGGGAGGACATTTCGAAGACGGCTTTTAGAACTCGTTATGGTCATTACGAGTCCTTGGTTATGCCTTTTGGAGTAACCAATTCTCTAGCAATTTTTATGGACTTGATTAACCGAGTGTTCTCTCCATTCTTAGATAAATTTGTAGTAATATTCATTGATGATATTATAATTTATTCTAAGAACGAAGAGGAACATGCTGAGCGCTTGAGAATCGTGTTGCAGACCCTTCGGCGGGAGAAGCTCTATGCCAAACTAAGCAAGTGTGAGTTTTGGCTTAAGAGTGTGACATTTTTGGGGCATGTTGTTTCAGAGAAAGCATCAGTGAATCCCAGCAATTGGCCTCTCCTGAAATCATTAGCTAAAATTAGGAGTTTTCTGGGGTAGCTGAATACTACCGGAGGTTCATACAAGACTTCTCAAGGATTGCAGGACATCTGACCAAGCTTACCCAGAAGAGAGAGAAGTATGTATGGACAGCGGAGTGTGCCGATGCTCTTAAAGAATTGAAGAATAGGTTAATGACGGCTCCAATTTTGAAGTGCCCGATGGAACTGGAGACATGGTCATTTACAGCGATGCGTGAGGGAGAGGATTGGGGTGTGTGCTGATGCAGCATGGACATTTAATAGCATATGCGTTTATACAACTTAAGCCTCATGAGAAGAACTACCCTACGCATGATCTGAAATTGGCAGCAGTCATTTTCGCCTTAAACTTCGCCTTAAAGATCTGGAGGCACTATCTGTTGGGTGACCAAGTGTTGATCTACACTGATCAACAGAGCTTGAAGTATATCTTCAAGCAGAAGGAGCTGAACATGAGGCAGAGGAGATGGCTGGAGTGATGGCTGATTACGATATTAATCTACACCATCACCTGAAAACATCAATGTAATACCAGATGCCTTAAGCAGAAAACCTGAAGTATCTATGGCAATACAGATCACTCACAGAAAGAGTTATTCGAGGAGATGAGGCGAATGGACCTGATGGTGATACGAATGGCAATATCTCTCGGCCAATTGATGGCTATGCAGATTCAACCTGGCTCTTATACTAAAGAAATACTGTCACGCCCCACAACCATAATACACATAAAAAAGGGTATGTGACAAGAGCCGGTACATTAATTCAAATAATAAGGTTTATCAATTATTCCAGTTAGAAGAAAACAATACTTAATATCATCAAGGTTCCACTTATTACAACATAATAAAACAATCAAAAACATAACCACAAAAGTTCTCACAGATTGAGAAAGTTAATTACCTACTGGAGATCTACGATATGCTCGAAGTACTCCTACTTCTCCATCAGAACCTGAGAAAACAAACTCAAGGTCGTCAATAGCGACCTAAGTGAGAATTAGGGATATAAAAACATACAAAAGTAACAACTTGCATAGTTAGGTATAGTTTATCATACTAATAATTAGTATACGGCACAGCAATATACACCACATAACTATTTATAAATTATAATTTGTCCAGATAGAGTCGTTGTCAAAATGTCTGTGTATGTCTATTCTTAATGTCTTTTATTTGAAACTGATAATTGAAAACGGTAATTTATGTTCTAGGTGGGTTCCGTATACCCGGAACAACGACCCAATCAACTAGCACAGAACTACTCCTACTGCTAGGTAGTCAATAATAATAACAATATGAACAATACGGGATGTAAGTCATCCCCCGAAACCCTACAGTGGAACCGTCTTTGTCTGCGCAACCAATATCCTAGTCCACCCAAAATACCAACATCGTGTTGTTATTTAGGATATAGATTGTGCAACCGAAAGACGGTTTCACTGCAGGGTACCGGGAGATGACTGACATCTCATATTGTTCATTTTGTTATTGATTAACTAGCGGTAAGACCTGGTTCAGCGCCAAGTGATTGGGCTGTGATTCCGTATATGTACGAAACTTACCTAAACACAAATTACCGTCTCCAATTATAGTTTCAAACAATAAGACATTAAGAATAGGCATACACAAACATTTTGACAACATGACTCTATCTGAACAAATTATAATTTATAAATGGTTATGTGGTGTATATTACTGTGCTTTAACATGGTTCTAACATGCTAATTATTAATATGATAAACTATACCTAACTATGCATGTTTTTGTTACTTTTGCATGTTTCTTTATATCTCTCATTTTATCACTCACTTAGGTCACTATTGACGAACCTCAGTTACGACCCTGAGTTTTGTTTGCTCAGTTTTTGATTCAGAGACTCTAAAGAACATGAGTACTTCGAGCATATCGAAGATCTTCAATAGGCAGTTAGTTTTCTCAATTTGTGAGAAACTTTTATGGTTATGTTTTCGATTATTTTTTATATGTTGTAATAGGTGGAACCTGATGACATTAAGTATTTGTTTTCTTCTAGCTGAAATAATTGATCAACCTTGTTATTTGAATTAATGTACTGAAGCTTAACGTATTTGTTTTAAAAATGCATCGCTGGCTCTCGTCACGTACCCCTTTTTATGTGTATTATGGTTGCGGGGCGTGACAGGGTTTCTTTGGTATCAGAGTCAGGTTGAATCTGCATAACCATCAATTGGTCGGGAGATATTGCCTTTCGTATCACCAGATACTGTAGATCAATATCGTAACCAGCCATCAACTCCAGCCATCTCCTCTGCCTCATGTCACTCCTTCTGAGTGAAGATATACTTCAACTCAAACTCTTGTGATCAATGTAGATCAGCACTTGGTCACCAACAGATAGTGCCCCAGATCTTTAAGGCGAAAATAATTGCTGCCAATTCCAGATCATGCGTTTGGGTAGTTCTTCTCATGAGACTTAAGTTGTCTAGACGCATATGTTATTACATGTCCATGATGCATCAGCACACACCCCAATCCTCTCCCCGACGCATCGCTGTAAATTACCATATCTCCAGTTCCATCGGGCACGCATCGCTGTAAATTACCATATCTCCATTTCCATCGGGCGTCTTCAAAATTAGAGACGTCATCAACCTCTTCTTCAATCTTCAAAAGAATCGGCATACTCCGCTGTCCTACATTACTTCTCTCTCTTTTGGGTAAGCTTGGTCAGAAATCTTGCAATCCTTGAGAAGTCTTTTATGAACCTCGGTAGTATCCAGCTAACCTCAGAAAACTCCTAATTTCAGTTAATGATTTCGGGACGGCCATTCTTCACTGCCTCAACTTTGAGGGGATTCACTGAGATACCTTCTCCCAAACATGCCCCAAAATTGTCACACTCTTAAGCCAAAACTCACACTTGCTTAGTTTGACATAGAGCTTCTCCTTCCGAGGGTCTGCAACACAATTCTCACACGATCTCTAGTGCTCAGCATGTTCCTCTTCGTTCTTAGAATAATTAGAATATCACAATGAATATTACTATAATTTATCTAAGAATGGAGAGAACACCCGGTTCCATCAGTCCATAAAATTGCTGGAGCATTGGTTACTCCAAAAGGAGTGACCAAGAACTCGTAATGACATAACGAGTCCTAAAAGCCGTCTTCGGATGTCCTCCTTCACTTCAGTTGATGGTATTCAGACTGAAGGTGTAACTTCGAGAACACTTCAGCTCCAGTTAGTTCAGTTAGTTGATAGTCGAATATTTTTCACTGTTACTTTTTCACCAACTCAAAATATCAAAATCTAATGTCTTATTCTATTGAAGAATAATTTTCTTGCGGATATCATTATCAAGCACCCAACATTCGGATATCAAATCAGATATGAATAGAATATTGCTTTTACCATATCTGAATTCGCGAAGACGCGACGAGAGTCGGTGACGCATATACGCAAGGAAAATACCTCACGTATACGTACTAAGCCTTAAGTAACCCGAAACAAGCTATAAATCTAATCTATAATGAAATTGATTACTGCAATATCATATATAAGCATCCACGCATAATATCATAATAAAGAAAGAAGAAAAACTGAATCTGATATATATCGAGAATCAGGAAATAACAGAAAGACAAGAGAGATAAGAATACCAGAACTAAAAGAGAGAAACTCCAGCTTCTCTCAAAGCGACGAGCTGAACGAACCCTTGAACAAGAGCATAAAAATCTCCAGTATCTGGAGGTGCAAATTCAGGGTCGTCAGAAGCGACCTAATGAGTGTGTCTAAAGGAAAAGGTGCTCGTGCATAAAACAATGTAACCATTAACACCATGATAAACTGAAATAAAAGATAACATAATCATATCAATAACACAACTGTGAACGATATATAACTGTTATCATGATAAAGGAAACAACTAATGTCATGATGTGTAATCTAGCAAACGTCACTAGTCTGGCATACAATCCGTCATGTGTACAATCATATGTCTATCAAAACTTATGAGTTCAATCAGGTGAGTACAGTCAATTATAGTACTAGTAACAGTTTATCAGTCAATTATAGTACATAATAACAGTTTTATCATATTAATTATGTCAGTGAACACCAATTGCCACTTGTAATAGACGCATCCCATACTACGCCTACTACACGTGTCAATCAGTGTCCTAATTATTGAAATCAGTAGAGAGACTTTGTTCATGCTTTAAGTGGGTTCCGTACATACCCGGAACCACGACCCAATCACCTGGCGCTGAACCAGGTCTACCGCTAGGTAATCAATAATAATACAATAACAATATGAACAATATTGGATGTCAGTCATCCCCCGGAACCCTACAGTGGAACCGTATCTCGGCTGCGCAACCTGTATCCTTGGTCCACCCAAATACAGACGTTGTCTCCTCTATCAATTTTCCAATCCGGTGTAAGTTGTCAATTATCTTATTATTTAAAACAATCAATATCCAGTTATTTCGATTACTGCGACGATACGATAACAGTAACAATATCATGATGTAACAATAACAATGTGGACATATTACCGTGTAAACGGTAAAACAATGAAATAATACATGTGTTACGGTATAATAATATTTTTCTAGTAATTTTCAATAACATGAATACAATAACAAACCCGAATACTGCTTAATAGATAGTCTCATCTAGAATTGATCAATATCTTATCTGGTTATTACTATAAAGAGGATCAAGACTAATATTCATCTGCCTAGAATAATGGAACGAATCGACAATACTGTGGGTAATAGAGTAACGATATAATCAATAAATAATATCAGAGCATCACAATATAACAATAATGTAACAATAATGACCGGTATGAACAGAATAATGCAGAATAATTATACATGCGCATGAAACATTAATAAGATAAACGCTGAAATTGAAATAGACTAATAAACAAACACACATGAAATGACGCGGTTTTGAAACCGCATCTGGTCTCCATTGCACGAACCGTACGAATCTCCGAATCATCCCATAAGTCGGTTTTCGAATCGCCAGCGTATCGGGTTCATAACGAATATAAATCCAGATCGGTATGGGTCTCCTGTTACCTTTCGGAGCGCACGAACAGGTCTGCATCGCTGTTACATATAAGCAAACACATATAGCCACACTTACCATAAATACACATGTACACACCCTTATACATATATATAAGTATATACATACATACACATAATCATGCATACACCCAGACATACACAATACTCACACTTATAATCATGCATATATTTATACATACATACACACTCTTACATAAAGATATACAACAAACATGCACACCTCCATGCACCGTAACACATCCACAAATGTACCATCACATAATAATTTATGCACACTCAATCACAAATGAACATACATAAATACATACATAATAACATAGAAATAGAGAGGAAGGAAAGGCACGCTCACGGTGCAGGAGGACATGGCCAGGAGAAAGCCGCAGCGGAGCTCGCTGGAGAAGGCGGAAGCCGCGGAGGGGAGAAACTCATGGCCGGCCATGGAGAGTTCAACGACAGAGGAAGCGAAGGCCGCGAAGATGTCGAGGTGCCGCGAGCTGCCGTCGGGGTCTCGCTAGAGAAGAAAGAGGAGGTCGCATGGTGGGTTCAGGCTACCAGCAAAGGAAGGAGTAAATTAGGTTAGAGTTTTGGTTTAAAATTAAATGTTTATATAGAAGATGTTAATTGGTTATAATTATATAATTAAGATTAGGAATAATTTAGATTAGATGGTTAGGATTAGGAGATAATGAGAGATTAGGTTAGTTAGAATTTTTATTTAATAAGATAACTATAGAATTTAGTAGTTAGATATATGAGGATTGTGTTGGTTAAGATTTAGATTTAATATAGTATTAGATAGGATTAAATATAGAGAGAGATATAGGGTTAGTGATTTGGTAGTTAAGATATAGAATTACATAGTTAGGATTTAGGATTTAGTTGTAGGATAAGGATTAAAATAAATTTAAGATTATTAGGATTTTTTTGAAATAGATTAATTGAGATTGTGATTTGAAAATAGGATGTAGATTTGGGTGTTAGAATTAGATATGATTTATGTTAGGATTTGGATTTGAGATAGATTAAAATTAGATATGGGTAATAAGTTTTGGTTTGGTTTTGGCTCAAATAAAAGAAAAATAGAAGGAATGAAAATGGGTTGCTGGCTAGGGTCAAGGAAAAATAAAAGAAAGATAAGAAACGAATATGGGCTAATAGTAAAGGTAAATTTTGGTTTAGATTGGGCTTAGGATAAAGAATAAAAAATGAAAGAAAAAGAAAGAAAATTAGGGGGCAAGAAGTAAGCTTGTCTAAAAATAATATACAAAATAAATATCATAATATTAATAAGAATAATAACAATAATACAAAAAGATATTTAACAATAACAATAGTAATAATTACCAATGTAATAACCATATAATAATACATAACAACAATAATAATTAACACAAAATACATACAATAAAAAATATTATTATTCATTATTAAATCTTGTATTTCAAAAAAAGAGGTATTACAGCCAATCATCTACCTCCTTTTGTCTTTTTTTTTAAAGAAAGTCTGTGATACCAGCAATATATTTAGGGCAATTTTAAAAGAAATTGAACTAGAAAATATTTTGCTAAGAGTTGATAGTTTGATAATACAAAAGGTGTTGGAGATAAGGATAAGTTGAGACTTAGTCACCAGCTATAAGGGACACACTCACCCAAGCACAAGAGAGGACTCGTGTCACTCTCCAATCTAAAGCCTTAAGCTCTCAAGAAGATTCACACCAAGAACTAACTAAACAAATATTCCCCATGTAAATTAGATTTCATAATCCACCATGTGACCATTAGTCACTGATTTATCAAATTTCAAATCATGAATCACAATATGACTGTTTGTCACCATGTAATTGTTGTGCACTAGCTGTTAAGAGCCCATTCGAAAATAGCATGTAACTGTTTGAACGACAAGACATTAACAGGAACAGGAGACTTTGTGATCGTGGGTAGCGTCTGGTCCACTTGGTACAATTGCTTGCGCCAAAAATAATTGGTCCAATTGCAAATTCCCCCCTCCAAAGCACATGGAGTTCATGTATCAGACCATAAACAGGTATTGAACCTGGGACGGTGGGACCACCTACTACCAAACCCCCTGCTTTAACATTGAGCTAGGCCTCAGCAATTTCTTTCTCCAAGTTTTAAACTTCATACTGAGTCAATCCATCACTTCACATGAATAAATGGTGAACAAGCTTATGACATCTTTGCCATTGTAATTTTCAAGACCTACGTTATCTGCAACTGAAAAAAAAACAATATGGTTTCAAATCTTGGAATCAGAATCGACAAGCAATTTTTGCATTGGATTCGCTCATATCAGCCATATCGGTCATTTCATCTTGGTGATATCAGTCTAGGGCAAAAATAATTTTAACATAATTTAAAATGTTTAAAAATTATTCCGATAATTAGTAGCATTTTGATATAATTTTGAAAATAGTTGATGAAATTTGAATCACATTTCAACGATACCTAGTGCATTTCAACAATAAGCTAAATAAATTAAATTTTCGTACATTTTTTATTAGATGAAACAAGTGTCAAAAAATATTTTAATTTGTTAGTTGTATCACATCAACAATTTAATCTTTATGTTTTTTTCTAAGTGCTAAGTATGCTAACTTAGTGATCAATTCATAAAATTTAATAAAATTAATTAGTTCTAACAAATTAATAAAGATGTACCAAATGTCTAAAAGATATTTTTATTAGTTATTTACATTCATGACAACAATATCTAACATTTGTTTTAACATTTTTTCTAACAAATTAAGTTTAAACAAACAATTAATCTAATATTCTAAATGTTTAAAGTGATTAAATATATAGAGAGAGAAAGAACAGAATATGAGCTGGCCAGCTAAACAATTCTAGCTGGAGCTGATTTGTCAAAATATGGACCGTAGATCGTGAGTGAGAGGAAACAGATGAAATCGGGGCCTATTTGCAAAGTAATCGAATCTCATAGCGCTATTTATACAATTCCCGGCAATATCCCTCTGTGTCCAATCTTTCTCCCTCCATGCGTTCTCTCTCCACGCGCTCAATCTTTCTCCCCGGTATCTCTCTCCATGTGTTCTCTCTCCTCAATCTCTCTCCACGCTCTCTTTCTCTCTCTTCCCTCTCCACACGCTCTCTCCCTAGTTTCTCTCCCCCAATCTCTCTCTCTCTCCATGCGCGGTCTCTCTCTTTCTTCAATCTCTCTCCCCCCGTGTTGCCTCTCTCACTCTCACCGATTTCTCTCTCACCCTCCCCGATTTCTTCCCGTGTTGTCTCACTTTCTCCCCAATCTCTTTATTTCCCCATGCACTATCTCTCCTCTCTTTCTTTAACTTTTTTGGCCACGAGCAGAATGGGGAAGAAGCTACCTGTATGGGCCTTGTATCGGTCGATATCGGCGTTATATCGACCAGTATGAGCCGATACGACCCGATATTTATTATGTGTTCATGATTTGATGCCGATCTGAGCCAGTAACAATTTTATGGGTCTGATTCTGTATAAGGGTCGGCTGATTCCGTTACAATTCGGCTGATTCGTATCTGAATTGGCCGATACTTCGAACCATGAAAATAATATAAGTATTATCCACACATCTTTGGTGGAAAGTTATGATATTAAATTTCATATAATTGTATCATTATAAAACCACTATAATTATAACTTAATTCTCTATAGATATAACATGAACACTATAGTCTAAAGAAGTAAACAAGGCAAGATGATGTGCCTCTTGTATATGGTACAATCTTCCTAATTTAAATTCAGAATGGTAAGCCTTTTTTCTAAAGTACAGGATGTAGATAAACCCTTCCTCAGTGTGGATTGAAGGCAGAATGTAGGCATCAGTGTTCTTATTCTTCTTCTTGACAAGATCACTGATCACTGATCTGAACCTTCTGCTTGAGAAAATCACTGATCTGAATCTTCTCAAGAAAATCACCAATCTAATCTTCTTTCCACAAATATAGCAGCCTCTGAAAAAAATTCCCCATTTTCTTCTCTTCGTGGCCCTAATCCCCCAGTCACCCGCTTCAACTTCACAGACATTATGTGTCGTTATTAAAGATTCCTCCATTTCTTCATGATCACCATCATAATAGGATTTCTAGTCCTGTAGATTGGAGAAATAAGTCCATGCATAAAAAAGGTTCCCCAATACAACAAGCTACACCAAATTTTCTTGCTTTGTCAAATCAAGAAAAACAACTCGAGTATTGGGAGAAAAGGTGCATCCGGTACAGAAAAAACAACTGAAACAAGAAAGTTAAATAAATTAGAGATAACGTGCAAAGTGAACTTGCTTCTGAATGTTATTTTTGTCATAAAACATCATATATAATTAGCTTTTATATGTTTATAGGTGACTTTGAAGATATCTAAGGAGTTGGAGGTTGACAGCCTTAGCAGAAAACATATTCACCAGAGATTGTGTGAGATGAAAATTAAGAAATCACAAAGCATTGTCAAACTCAAGCTGTACACATTTTAAATGCCCAGCAAAGTCATATAACAAGAAAACACCTTGTTTATCATATCTACCAATCAATAATTGTTACCTATATCTTGTTGGTATTGATTAAAATTCAGACAGAACCACCAAAATCTATAGGAAAAATTAGACTATACAAAAAGAATTTTAGACCCCAGTTTAAGGTCACTTATCTAAAAAAACACTGGAAGACTTACTTAAAATCCAGAGAGATTTCAAGGGAATAAACTCGCTTCACATTTTTCATTATCTAAGAAAATTTTGTCCTGCATTAAGCAAAGAATTGAAATGAAGTCATTAATTATGAACAGGATTGCTTCAAAGTGAAAAACCAAGCACAAGCAGAGACAGAACCATTGAGGATAAATATGCAAGTTTCAATATTAGCAGTCAAAGTTTGCCAGCAATTTTGATTCCTTCAGCAATAACCTCTATGCCCCGACTGCCAATTGTCAGAATTCAGAAAAACCTCTTAGGATAAAGTTAAAGACTATGGTGAAGCGCTGATAATATAAGTTATTAAGTCTTGGACTTACTTCCTAAGCTCACTTGAAGGCTTCTCTTGATAATAAGTGATTCACGAGTTTTACTACCCACTTCCAAGAGTCCCAACTTCAGAAAAGACCCAAACATATAAACAATTCCTGGTTAGGAAGGCCTCCTCAAAATTCCCAAGACCATCAGTTTGTAAAAGTTTAGCAAAACACGTGATATTTCTACTAGCCTCCCAACCTGGAAGCTCATCGAACAGCTGAAAAATGAACGAGCAGCCATTGATTTATAAATTCTAGGCAAGCTAAACAAAGCAGAAAAGAATTTAGAAAAGAAAAACTGGCATTCAATTCTCAACATATTCCATGAAGAAGAGCTTGGTCCCCCGTGAACTAAATCTATTCTTCATAAAATAAGTACACTTAGGTTGGACGTTGGCACGGGATAGCAGCATATACCTTACTTGCATTTTGGCAAATCAATTTTTGCTGCTTTGGCCAATTTGTCCGGCTACATTTGCACTCAGTTACCTTCTTAACTGCACAATTCTATATGAAGCACTTTTCTATAAAGTATAGAGGGTCAGTAGAAACATCTAACTGTGAGGTTTTGAATTTCATGCCCTGATTCTTTGTCCCCTAATAGAACGGCGTGTGGAGTTGAAATTCTTTTAGTTATGTGAGTTGAAAGCTAAGTAGGGAACCCAAGCTTAGGAGAAAGAGGAGCTTTATCAAAACCCTAGTTAAGGAAATAATCAAAATTCAGAGTATTTGGTCACAACAATACCATGAATCAGAAAGAAACACACTCATTGGTCTGAATTTGAAGGCATATATATACCACACTGTTTCAGGCTTTGAATTCTGGATGTTTAATGTCAGACGCTGTAAAGCATTAATCATTGGAAAGCAACAGCTGAAATCCTTTTAGTTGCTAGTGTGATCACGCTGAAACCTAAGAAGGAGAAGCAAACGTCAGGAAAGAAATTGGCTGGATCAAAACCCGGGTTTTCAAAAGAACTAAAGATGAAATGGCGCAATGTCAATTAAAAACCATTAAATTATTCCAGTGCAAATATCATAAATTATTTGAAATAGACTCGCATCTAACTTCAAAACCCTAAATATTGAGAGAATTATCCTAAAATTCTCATCTATTTTGTGGCTCCCTCCAAATGAAGCAGGAGATTCAACGCTTGGTGAGAAACCCTAATTTTAGCAGAAAAGGATAGCTTCGAATAGAAAATAATAATGTAATCCATGAGAGATTGATGGAAATTACCTGTTTGTTTGTTGATTCTCTGAATCTTGATCACCTGACTCAATCGATCAATGTACCGCTGAATTGAAGTGATTATGGTGGGAAACCCTAATTTCGAATCTTGGGAAAGAGGAGGCCAGATGGAAACCCTAATTTTAGCCGCGGGGGGGGGGGGGGGGGTGGGGGACCCAGTGCTTCTCGCTCTCTGAGAGAGGAGGAGAACTTGCCGCCGCCATTCGAAAAGAGGAGCCTGCCATTTGAAAAGAGAGCAAGGAGGTGGGGTTTATATAGAGGCGTCTCACGTGAGTTGCGCGTGAGAGCCCCGCCGCGTGAAACGTACGCGGCCAGGCTCAGCTCCGTTGGATTTCGCCTGGTGCCGGGTGGGACGAACCGGGTCGGGTCCAATACTAGACCCAAGCCCGATATGTGTGTTTTAATATCAATATCGGGACCCAACATGTCCGCCAGTCCGGGCCGGGCACCTTAGGTCTCGGTTCCGGCTCCAAAACTTTAGACCTTAAATGTCCAATCGTTCGTGGGCTTAAAGATAACCTCAATCCAACCCTGACGGGCTGGACTGCTACCGGTAAATCGGGCAATTTTTTAAAAAAATCCTTTAAAAAAATTTTATAAAAATCGACATGTCAGAAAATAATTTCAAAATCAACCTCTGACACGCTACGACAGCGGCGAGGCGATTGGGCCCCGCCAGCATGGCAGTCGCATGCGTCGGGTGGCTTTTTGATTCGCCGGGGTTGGCAACCCTGGACGAGCCAATTTTTTTGGCTGTGTATTGGCTCGTCTAGGGTTGGCAACCTCAGATGAACCAAATTTTTTTTTTAATTTTGATTCGTCCATGGTTTGGGAACCCCGGGCGAGTCAAAATTCATTTATTTTTTTTTTAAAAAACTTTTCGATCATTCAGGATTGGCAACTCCGGATGAACCAAAATTCTTTTTTTCCTACTTTTTTATTTTATCTCCCCTCCCCCTCCTCCTCTCTCCTCCTCTAACGCGCCCACCTAGCACGACGAGCCCGGTGATGACGCAGCCGTCGCTGACGAGCCCGTCGGCGACGACGATCAGCCTAGCTCCCGCAGGGCTGTTGCTCTGGCCTGCGACGACGAGGAGGGTGGCAACGACGAGCTGCTTGTCATTGCATTCACCCTCCTCGGCGTCGCAGACCAGTGACAGCAGCAGCTGCGCTGCTCGGCGGCGGCCGCGTTGTGCTACCATATCGTGGGCGCATTAGAGGAGGAGACAGGGAGAGGGAGAAGAGAGAGGGGGGAAATGGAAAGAAAAAAAAAATTTAAGTATTGGCTTCTTCGGGGTTACCAATCCCCTAACAAGCGATTAAAATTAAATTTTTTTGGTTCGTTCATGGTTGATAACTCAGAAGAATGAAAATTTTTAAAAAAAATATGTCAACCCCGGACAAGCGAATACACAAGAAAAAATTGGTTCGTCATGGGTTGCCAATTCCGGACGAACAAAAAAAGGCCTGACACCTCGTAGGTGTCACGGGCGGATTCTTTTGACTTCGAATCACTCGAACTCGTGCGGCACTTAACTCGCTCTTTCTCCTTAGAAGCGAAGCTAAGTCAGCCTAACCCTCACACTCACTCACTCAAGAGAGAGAGAACACTTGGAGAAGAAGTGGAAGCTTGTATTGCTTACTCTTGCTTTCCTTGATGATTACAAATGAGCACCCTTGGCCCCTATTTATAGGCAAGGGCTAGTACAAGAATTCCCTAGAATTGGAGGCTTCTAGAATATCTAGAAGCTCCCCTATATTCATCCCTAAATATCTTATTCTAGAATCCTCTAGGAATCTTCTATGGAATATCCTTCTAGGGAGTATCCCTCTAGGAATCTTTCATGGAATATCCTTCTAGGGGAATCTTTTAGAGAATATATCTCTTTACATGGTATTTATAATATTATCCTAGCACACTCTACCACATGGGATGAGCCCAAATGAGCCAAATATGAGCCCAAGTGTACCAAGATAGAGCGGTTCGTGACATTCTCCCCCACCTATCCGAGCGATGCCCTCATCGCTGAGTTTTCCCCCGATGGAACTTCTCGATCAAGTCCTCGAACTGCCAAAGAGCTCATGCCGGTTCCAACTGCTCTCGCTATCTGGCAATCCCTTCCACTTCACAAAGTATTCCAACCTCGGGTGGTTGTTCGCGTCACGAACCGTCCTGTCCGCTATGATCTCCTCTGCTTCCTTGTCGAACTCCATGCGAATTCTTGCTGGTGCTTGACTGGATTTCTCACGATCCGGATCTTCCGCGTCCTTATGGTAAGGTTTTAACATGCTCACATAAAAGACCGGATGATACTTCACTGTTGGGGGAAGTTGTACCCTGTAGGCTAATCCTGTCGAGCACCAGCAGCTTCGCCCAATCCTGATCATGAAGGGACCCCACTCTTTTCTCAATAGAAAATGGGCCTTCATACTTCCTTATCAAGCTCTTGTGTAGTCCCTTGTGCCGATCTAAAGTAGAAAGCTTGATAAGGACTAGGTCACCAACCTGATACTCCACATGCCTCCTCTTCTTATCAGCCCATTTCTTCATCCTCTTGACCGCCTTGTTTAGACACAACGCGCCAATTCGTTCTGCTCTTGCCACCCCTTGGCAAATTTATAGGCAGCCGGGCTATTTTCCTTGTATCCCGTAGCAATGGAGTTAGGAGTGAGCGGTTGTTGTCCAGTGACGATCTCGAACGGACTCTTCCCGGTAGACTCACTCCTCTGTAGGTTGTAGGAGAATTGGGCTATGTCCAGAAGCTTCGCCCAATCCTGCTGGTTGGCACTCACATAGTGCCTCAGGTAGACCTCCAACAAGCCATTCACCCGCTCTGTCTGGCCATCCATCTGAGGGTGGAAGCTAGTGGGGAAGTTCAAGTCCGACCCCATGAGCTTGAAGAGCTCCGTCCAGAACCTGCCTGTGAAGCGGCCATCTCGATCACTCACGATCGTCTTCGGCAAACCCCAATACTTCACCACATGCTTCAGAAATAGCGGGGCTGCTACCTCGGCTGGACACTTGGCTGGGGCTGAAATGAAGATGCCATACTTTGAAAACCGGTTGACCACCACCATAATAATGTTGCACCCCTCGGACTTGGGTAAGCCCATGATGAAGTCCATGGAGATGCTTTCCCAAGGTCGCTCTGGAATCGGTAGTGGTTCCAGCAATCCGGCCGGTACCCTTTGCTCTATCTTGTCTTGTTGGCACACATGAGAAGTCTTCACATAGGCCTCAACATCATCCCTCATGCGAGGCCAATAATAATTTTCTTCTGTGAGAGCTAAGGTACGGTGCACAACTGGATGTCCCGCCTACTGGGAGTCATGGTTGTAATCCCCTGATCCCTGATGTACGTATCACAGTATCAGTACTCGATACGGCGTATAAAGTTGATTTGACCTTCCTAGTAGTCTGATTGAGCTGATTTCAGTTTTAGATATTATTTTTCAATATTTTAGATTTTTCAAATTTTTCTGGATTAGTCTGAAAAATCTCCGTAGTCGGTATCGACCGATAGCGGTAATCAGCTCTACTATTTGTAATTAAAAAATGAAGTAGAATTTTAAGAATCTGCTTTCACCTTGTATGTTAGAATCGTATTATCTACGTTGTGGTATTTTTGAGAATTTTTCTGAATTTATGAAAATCAGGCCAAACCGGTGTCGCCCAGTATCGGCGATATACTCCAGAATTTTTAACTTGCAAACTGAACACGATTTCTAGAATCCGATTTTATATTTCCCCTCAGCGTAATATTTTCTATTTTATATAATTTTTAGGCACCGTTCGGAGCTAGTTCATTTTTGACCCATTAAAATAATATTAATTAATTAAATTATTATTTAATTTCTTTCTCCCTTCTCTCTCTTTCTACAACCTTCTTCCTCCACCGCCTTAAACCACCGACTATTCCACCGCCTTCTCTCTCTCCTCTAATTTAAAACCCCTTTCCATTTCTTTCTCTCTCTCTCTTAAACCTCTCTCTCTCCTCACTCTCTTCTTCTCTCTCAGGCAGATATCTCTCTTTATCTCTCTCTCTCTCTCTCACTCTCTCTCTCTCTCTATGTGTTCCGCGGAGGCACCATGGCCGGCGCGCCGCCGGGGCGCGCGTCCCCGGCCGGGCGCCACCGCACCTCCCCAAAGCCGGGCGCCGCCCCCTCTTCTTCTTCTTCTTTTCCTCTTCTTTTTCTTTTCCTTCTTTTCTTCTTCTGTTCTCTCTTCTTCTTCTCCTTTTACTGCAACATCCTCTCCCCCATCTTGCTCTCTCTCTCACTCCTCTTCTACCTCACCTTCCCGCCGATCGCGATAGGCTACGGCTGCGGCGGGCGCCGCCGACCTGGGCCGCGGCGGGCGTCGCCGGCCAGCCAGCCGGCGGCCAATTGGTGAATGACAGCAGCAGCTGTCGCTGCTGCTGTTGCTTTCTTTGTTGGGTTCGGGTGTGAACCAGAACCCATTAACCCTATTGGGTTTGTTTTGAAACCCATTAACCCGTTAACCCAATCACTTAAGTTTTGGGTTTGGGTTTGGGTTTGGATCTAAACCCGACCCGTTTGCCACCCAAACCCGCATCCAAACCCAATAAAGGTAATATTACAGAAAACCCCTGCTAATTCTTATTAATTGCATTTAAGATATTTTTATTACATATTTGACCCATTCCTATTACTTTTAGTATTCGGGCGATATCTGGAGCATCCGGACTCCGAATTGGACGATTCTGGATCCGTTGCGATTGTGGGAAAGAGATCTACCTTTTCGTTGCTAGTTTGTGAGTGTTTTTCTTTTGTAAATTATATTTATTTAGAGATCCTAAATTGATTGATTGCTTTCAGTCATAAATCTTGATTATGGATAAATCATTGTAACTATTAATTAATAACTTGTAATTATTGAAAACTCATTGTAATAGGAATAAACTATAATATTGTGAGTTGCTTCCTGATTTAATATAACTATAGGTGATTTAATAATAATAACAATAAATACTGAAATATACAACTCTGACACAGTCATCATACCTGCACAGTCACTGACACTCGGGCCACTATTTCACCATATTCTTGGACACTATTATTTCATGTACTATATCACAGTTAGGTAACTATCATTACATGTATACTGATCCACAGATACTCTATGACACTACACTGTCACTAGGCATGAATGCTAGACACCGTTATTTCATGCACTGGTATCATCATTACACGGATACTATAGTTCACTGGACATGGTATTACATTATACACTGACCACTGTTATTACATGTACTAGTGATACACAGATATGTTACATGGATTATTGCTACACATATATGTTCCACTGGTACACGGATATACCAATTCACGGAATACCGCCTTTCATATTATTGTTATCATCGTTACATGGATGCTCGGTACACAGTTATGTCATGTTTACACATCATTGTGACACATGCATGTATTGTTTCTATATTCTTGTCTTATGGATCACTGTTTATATTGCATGTATATTCAGGTATTCATGTTGCATGATTGTTTCCCGTTATTGATATTCTCGTTACTGGATACATGCGCTGCTGATATGCGATGTGTGGAACCAAGTGCCACGTGGATCTAAGCCACGGGGGCCACCTCTAGAATCCCACATCTATTATTTCCCGTTCCCGTTATCGTGTTTCATGCTATCAACAGAGTTCATGTCCTGTTATCGTGTTACATGTATCATGTATTATTCTTGTTCCTGATACCCTGTGTACATTAAATGTATGAAATATAAGATGGGGTTGGGGGAGACTTGACGGTTGACTAGATCTTGTCGGGTGGATGTCTGGATCCATTGTTAGTCCCACTGCAGGGGACGGGGTAGTGCTGGCTACCGTCTGTTATAACTCATGAGCTCCCGTTTCCCGTTATTGTTTTAGCTCATTGAGTTCCCGTTACATGTTACAGCCTTAGCGGGCTGGCCCTGGTCTGAGCAGCCAAGGGTCTGTTTAAGGCGGTGATCCCGGGTATGCACGGGGTACACCCACCTGACTAGAGCTCCTTGACTATTGGTTTCCAATTAACATAATAAAACAGTATAAACAATAGTGACGTCGGGAACACTTGTCATTTGGTCACTCTCTCATTTGGATAATAGTACCCGTAGGCCATGTCCAGATGAGTTCGACTGGAGTGCGGGCTCCAGTATGAACTGCCAGTGGTATGGGACACTGGAAGAGATTGATTAAAATACCAGGTGGTACTGATTGTTATTATTGTATAAATAACATGACTTGCCCGATACATGTATCATATTGGTTAGTTGCACTTGTTACTAGTCCTGATTATTTATCCCTTATCATGTTATCCGTATACCTTGTTTCACTTCCTGATACATGTTACACTTTCTGTTATGACACACTACTCATGTACATCTATATTCTGCATTGCATATACTTTGCTTTATGTATACCTTGCAAACATCATTACTGTATATGCACAACTCAGTAGTATGGTTCTGTTGTATGCTGCACATCTGCATGTTAATTTCTATCACGTCACCACTAGACAACATTATTTATTATATAAAACTAGATACGACTATAGACATGACCCGATGATAACATGCTAGGTAGTGATGGTATTAAAATATGACATGCTTATATATTTTTACTGCTTATTATATGCTTATTATATGGTATCACTAATACAAAATCATGTATTATATTATTATCGTGCTTGTATTACTATAGTACATATTACTGCCTCCTTCATTTTACCACTCACTAGGTCGCTTTCTGACGACCCTGGGTTTGCATGCCCAGGTTGAGATCCGAGTTATCGTATTGTCAGATAGTTCATTGGATTCACATAGGAGACTCCTCATCGAGACCATTCATAGTATCATTGTGATTTATTTCTGTTATCTTATTTATCCCTATTTTCCTATCTGTTATGATCACTAACCTCTTTCTGCAGGTATTCTTGTACTTATTTAATGCTGGAACTCTTGTGTATATGGAGGTTATTTCCTCTACTGAGGCTTAACGTACGCGCGAGGGTGTTTTCACCCTGCGTATGTACGTCGCCATAACGTCTCCGTATCTGTGGGATCGGGGCCTTACAATGGTACTCCTTGAGAAGCTCCCTTCTTAGGTTCCCAAACAGCGGCACATACAACCGCCTCCCCTTTGTATAAAGCAGATTTCCTTCTAGCCAAAACCTTCGAGTCTTGCCCTCCTTAGCATACTCCATCATGTTCTTGGTTGTAGGGTCCTGAGCCAAGCCTTCTTTGATGTGATCGAGTAAGGGACTCTGAGGATGACTCAGCACAGCGGCAAACTCAGCCTTTCGACTTAGTGCATCCGCTACTAAGTTGATTCTTCCTAGCTTGTACTCGAGCACATAGTCGAACTCGGCTAGGAAGTCTTGCCATCGCGCCTGCTTGGGAGACAACTTCTTTTGGGTCTAGAAGTAGCTGGTGGCCACATTGTCCGTCTTCACCACGAACCTTGAGCCAAGTAGGTAGTGTCTCCATACTCGAAGACAGTGAACCACATCTGTCATCTTCTTCTCCTGTACAGTATACAGCCTCTCGGTATCGTTGAGCTTCTGACTCTCATAGGCCACAGGTTGTCCTTCCTACATCAACACCCCTCCAATCGCGAAGTCACTCATGTCGGTGTGCACTTCAGATGGCTTGCTGAAGTCGGGTAGTGCGAGAACAGGTTCCTCCGTCACAACTCTCTTCAAAGCCTCGAACGCCCCTGGCACTTCGAACTCCAATCCCAAGCTCGATTCTTCTTCAGCAAGTCGGTGAGTGGAGCAGCTATCACCGAATAGCTCTTGATGAATCTCTGATAGTAGTTCACCAAACCAAGGAAAGATCGCAGCTCTGTCACCTTGGTGGGAGGTTCCCACTCTTGATCCATCTGAATCTTGGCTTGATCCATCCGAATCTTGCCTCTTCCAATGGTATAGCCGAGATACATCACTTCCTCTTGTGCGAATGAGCACTTCTCCCTTTTCACATAAAGCTCGTTATTTCTGAGGGCCTGGAATACTTGCCTCATATGCTCCACATGCTCGTCCATGGTCTGACTATAGACCACAATATCGTCCAGGTAGACCACCACAAAATGGTCCAAGAAGGGCTTCAACACCTTATTCATCAGAGTGCAGAATGTGGCCGGTGCGTTGGTGAGACCGAATGGCATAACTAGGAACTCGTACGATCCGTACCTGGTCACGCACGCGGTCTTCGATTCATCTTCTTCCGCAATCCGCACTTGATAATACCCCGAGCATAAGTCAAGCTTGGTAAAGTATCTTGCTTGACCCAACCTGTCAAACAAGTCCGCTATCAGAGGAATAGGGTACTTGTTTTTCACCATGATCTTATTTAGCGCTCGGTAGTCGATGCAACGCCGCAACGAACCATCATGCTTCTTCTGGAAGAGCACTGGTGCACCATTGGGAGCCTTCGACGGATGAATATATCCGGCATCCAACAACTCCTTCAGCTGCTTTCGAAGTTCTTCCAGTTCTGGTGGCGCCATGCGATAAGGACTCATGGCTGGAGGTCGAGTTCCTGACTCGAGCTCGATTTTGTGGTCCACCTCTCACCTAAGTGGAAGCTTGCTTGGCAGCTTGGTGGGCATGATGTCTTGGTAGGCTTCCAAGACGCCTCGGATCTCCTTGGCACGTCCTCTCCTTCCTTTGAGCCTTCCTCCACCTTAATGGTAGCAAGAAAGGTCAGCTCATGACGTCAAACTCCCTTGGATATCTGTAATGCCGAGAGCATTTTGGATGATTCGCTCTCCCGCTTGATCTGAACTGTGCACGCCTTCCCCTCAAGGATGCACATGGTGTTGGTGTAGGGAACCAACACGGCCTTCAGTTTGTCCAGAAACTCTAAGCCAAGCACCACATCGAAGTCGTCCATGGTCACGACTGTCAGGTTCTCCTGGCCATGCCACTCCCCTATGCTCACATCCATCTTGTGAGCTACGCCATCGATAGGAGTGGGCCTAGAGTTGACGGCCTTAATGGTGCCTCCTCCCTTAGAAATCTTAAGGCCCAACTTGCTAGCAACATCACTTTAAATAAGAAGATGAGTAGCACCAGCATCTAAAAGGGCCTTGAAGGTCTTATCGGAGATGGTTGTCTAGACAAACATTGCCCCTCGAGGCCTTTCATCTACCTTTGCGTTGATCGCATTAAGGAGACGAAGTAAGTGGAGCCTAGTCTCCTCCGGTTTCTTCTCTTCTTCCTTTCAGACAATAGCAGCGAGATTAGCCCTCTTGGGACAGTCCATGGCTTTGTGGGGATCTCTGCAAAAGTAGCATGCTAACTTCTTCGGACGATCGCTTCCTCCATTGGCGTTGCCACGGAACTTTCCCTTCTCAAATGTCGGCTTAGGTGGGAACTCCTTAGATGGTTTCTTATTTTCTCTCCCACCTTTAGCAGGCTTGCCCCTCTTGTCTTTTGGTTTGGATGAATCTCCTATCTTCTTGAACTCGATAAGAGACTCGGCCACTTGCATGGCTTGGGCAAGGGTTTGGACCCCTCGCCTTTGTAGTTCCATCTTGGCCCATCCAGAGAGGCCATCCATACGAGAATAGGGAGTCCTTCTCGCCCATGTCGGGGATCTCCAGCAGTAGTTCTGAAAATTCTTTGACATAATCACGAATGAAACCTTTTTGGGTAAGGCGTCGGAGTTTACCTCGGGCCTCGTCCTTGGCATTCTCTGGATAGAATTGCCGCTTAAGATCCGTCTTGAACTCTTCCATGTGTTGATGGAGCATGTGCCCTTCTTCATATCTTCATATCGCCTACACCACCACAACGTAGTGATGTCTTCAAGGTAAAGAGGCACAGCTTGAATCTTAGATGCATCGTCTCGAAATTCGACAGCATTGAAGTAGACTTCCATGCTCCAAAGAAAGTTATCAATCTCTCGAGCATTCCGAGACCCCTTATAAGGTTTAGGCTTGGGCACATCTTTAGCCATAAAAGGATGTGACACCATACCTCGAGTTGCCAATGCGACATCGTGTTGGTCGATCCTCTCCTTAAGCTCGGCCAACTCCTTCAAGAGTACCTCCACGTGGTTCCGCAGAACCGCGTTCTCCTCCCTCAAGGAAGTGTTCCCTTGCTACAATATGTCGATGGCGAAATTCAAGGCCGACTGCATCTCCACCTGAAGCTCGTCTCCTACAGACTTTAACTTCTCGATGCGCTCGTCGTAAGCCTCAAGCTTATCCGCCATGGTAAGCTCCATCTTAGCTAACCGTGCCTCCAGCGTCACCATGACATCTCGGGATTTCTCCCTACGAGGCTTGGGGGCATCCTTTGGATCTACAACTCCACCTATCTCGGAACGAAGATCGGGGCTCGACATTATCACTTCCGAATCTAGGCTCTGATACCAACTGTCAAGGGCGGATTCTTTTGACTTCGAACCACTCGAACCTGTGCGGCACTTAACTCGCTCTTTCTCCTTAGAAGCGAAGCTAAGTCAGCCTAACCCTCACACTCACTCACTCAAGAGAGAGAGAACACTTGGAGAAGAAGTGGAAGCTTGTATTGCTTACTCTTACTTTCCTTGATGATTATAAATGAGCACCCTTGGCCCCTATTTATAGGCAAGGGTTTGTATAAGAATTCCCTAGAATTGGAGGCTTCTAGAATATCTAGAAGCTCCCATATATTCATCCCTAAATATTTTATTCTAGAATCCTCTAGGAATCTTCTTTGGAACATCCTTCTAGGGAGTATCCCTCTAGGAATCTTCTATGGAATATCCCTCTAGGGGAATCTTCTAGAGAATATCTCTCTTTACATGGTATTTATATATTATCCTACCCCACTCTACCACATGGGATGAGCCCAAATGAGCCAAATAGGAGCCCAAGTGTACCAAGATGGAGCGGTTCGTGACATAGGCGCCATGCTGGCGACGCGAACCACATCGCCGCCGACATGGCATGTCAGATGTCAAATTTTTTAAAATACTTAAGGGGCGGTCGATTTTTTGAATTATTTATTTTTGAGGTATTTTTTGAAAAAATGTTCTGATAAAACTGCAATTTAATGAGGCCTAAGATTGCAATGCCTTGTTTCGTGAAGTTAAGGTGTTAAATAAAGTTACCACCTAATTTTAAATGGGGAAAAGAAATTATCTTGTGCACATTATAAACTCTTTGTATACATTATTTGCTTGATTCTACATTTATATGTTAAGTACGAATTCTTGTTACAAAATTGAAGGAATGTGCCTTTTAATCAACGTAGGATTGAGCAAAGCATACAACTGAACCAAGCAATTGGACTAAGCACGGGTCGGTTTCAATTTACAAGCTGGAGAATTTGAAACTGTATAAATTCAAACTTTTTTCCTTTATGTTTTCTTCTTTCTTTAAAGAAACTCATGATATTGATGTAGTGGTTGAGCATCTTTTAAAATAAAACTAAGTTTGAGCTAGATTTTTTTTTGTTTGCATATACTTTTTTGGAGATAAAAGTAGTTTTTGCAAAAAAGGCCTGAGGTTGTTTGTGGATCGGGTTAACGGGATGACTCCGCCGTTGTTGGCCAGACATGCAAGCAGAGAACACAAGGTCAAGGAGGCAGGGGCTTGGGCGTAGTTGAAACCCTTCTGATTCTCAAGTAAGACTCGCAGTGAGAGGCAGTAATTTGGTAGTTAAAGTTTAGGATTCACAGAGTGTATCTTTTATCAAGAGTTAACGGGGTATTTATGGGTGCATTATGTAGGGGTTTATTAGGTATTCTCCCACAATCAGGGTTAATCCCATTCTTCTGGTCGTCTTAGGAAGATGTAGACACTTGTGAGTTGAGGAAGTCGGTGCTCCGTAGCTCTAACAAACTTGTTCGTCCCTGAAGTCCTATTCCATTTTGTCAGTAGGTGCAGTGGCAAGATGGCTTCCTCCTTAGGTCGAGACTTTTATATTCTTCCTCCTCTCTATACTAGACCTGCTCTTTCTAATGAGAGGGACCGTTTCCCTAGGCAAACAAGATCGGATTTATCAGAAGTGTCTTGTCTTGGGTCTCAGATTTCCCTTTCCCCCTTTTATAGCCGAGGTGTGGAGGCTGCCGAGGTCCTCATTTGCCAGTTCGCTCCGAACTGCATTGGGGCCATGGTTGCCTTCGTCGCCTTGTGCAAGATCAGCAAGGTTGGGCCCACTTTAAATCTATTTCACTACTTTTTTGATCAAAAAGTGCACCCCAACCTAGTCTGGACCTATTTATTAGTTAGGTACAAGAATAAGGTCATCCTCTACCTCCCCACTTCCAACTAAGGTTGGAAAGACAGTTACATCTTCGTCCAAGGTCCAGAGGAGTTTGCCCTTTCGACCAAAGTGGAAGAGGTCGATCGAGTATTTGTTGAGGGAGTCGACTCTAGTTCAAGCTGGACTTAGTCCCAACGATCTTGACAATATGCTTCCTTTTTTGCGTATGGTAGGAGATTGTCTTGTAAGAAGGCTATTATTGGGTCCATCTAAAATGGCTTTGTTTCGATCTAATTTATCTCATCTTCTTTGGTGCTTGGGCGCATAAGTCCCCTGATGTACAGGTCCCAGGTGGGGGTAGTAGAGGATGCCAAATTAGAGAGCGCATCTGCTCGGGAGTTGTGACCTAAGGGATTTGGAGAACTTGCACCTCGTCAAAAAGATTTATAACCTTCTTTGCCATACTAAGGTACCTCTTCATTTCTTCTTCCTTGGCTTTATAGTCGTGACTTATCTGGCTTACTACCAACTTCGAGTGACTATGGACATGCACCTTCTTTACTTCGATGTTCTTAGCAGTGTTGTGCTCGGAGATTACCGCCTCGTACTAGTCCTCGTTATTTAATACCTTAAACTCGAATCTTAGCACGTAGTCAGCCACTACAGCATCGAGGCTCTCCACTATGATGCTGGCTCCGCTTCCTAGTTCGTTTGAGGAGCCATAAACGTAGACCTTCAAAGGCTAGGGCCTTCCTGTATTAGGTGGTCAAGCTTGGAGTCGAAGTGGTCAGGCTCTATCATCTTGCGAGGTATTGACCTCGTCTTCCTCAGGAATTGTGCATTCAACTATGAAGTCAACGAGGGCACGGGCCTCTATTGCGAGTTGGGTATGTAATGGACATCGAATTCACTAAACTCCATTCCCCAGTCGAGCATTCTCCTGGACCAATCGAGTCGCTTTAAGTTCTTCTCTAGGGGTTGGTCTGGTCAAGAGAGGGAGGCTCGGAGGTACTCCTCCAATTACTAAAGGCACGACTATAGTCAATGGACCACATGATAAGTTTCATCTTCTCCTTGCCTTTCTTTTTTGTCACGCTCTTGAGGACTTTGAAGAAGAGCAAGGATCTTTCTACTGATTTTTCCAAGACACATTTTGCTGTATTTCACTTCAACTTATATTTTCTTAGGACGAAGAACTTCTCATCTAGGTCTTTTACGTGCTCATTTGTCTTGGTTGACATCACCAGCATATCGTCTATGTATGCTTCTATGTTTCGCCCAATTTGGTCCTTGAACACTTTGTTGTCCAGTCGTTGAAAATTTGCACCTGCATTTTTCAAACCAAACAATATTATTTTAGAACAAAAGGGACCTCGGTCTATTATGAATGTAGTCTTCTACTTGTCATTCAGTCCACCTAGACTTGATTATATATCAAGAAAGCATCCATGAAGCTCAAGAGCTCGTTTCTGGAGGCATTATCGATAACTGATCGATCTTCGAAGGGGAAAACTGTCTTTCAAGCATGCCTTATCGAGGTCAGTAAAGTCGACACACATCCTCCACTTCTCATTCAGCTTTTGTACTAATATGACATTAGATAACCACCCTAGGTAGTCGACCTCACGAATGAACACTGTAGGCTGTCTAAAAATTATTGAAGACAAACCCTCAGACGCGAACCTCGCAGACGTGCAGGTCGCGTTCCAGCCTCAGATGTAGGCCTCATGTCAAACGCGAGGGTCACGTCTTAACCCAAACGCGGACCTCGCGCCCTTTGTCAAACGCAGAGGCCGTGTTCCAATCTCAGACGTGAACCTTGAAGTCTCTGCCAAACGCAATGGTCGTGCTGTTCTTTAAGATACAGACCTCAGGGTCGTGTTTTAATATTAAAATGAGAGCCTGTGTAGGTTCGCGTTTCAACACAAATGCAAGCCTGAGAAGCTTCACGTTTAAACTTCAATGCGAGCCTGTGAGCTCTGCGTTCCAACACAGATGTGATCATGTGAGCTCAGCGTCTCCACATCAGAGCGAGGTCCGTGTTCAGCACGAGACCCGCATTTCTCCTATAACTGACAGCCACAAGCTTGGTCAGTTGCACCCTATCTTCTCTCCACTGAATAGGGAATAACTTTTCATTATGGAGATATTTAAGGGTTGTTACACCCTTCCCATTATGAAAAGATTTAAGGGTTGGTTACACCCCAGAATCCTCTATAAATAGCTGTGAATAGCTAGGAGAAAAAGATAAGAGTTATGAAGGAGGAACTCAAGAAGTTACAGGTTAGAGGAGGAGAATCCCTAAAAAACATACTTGATGCTTGAGGCTTGAAGCTGAATAACTACAGAAGGCTGAAAGCTAAGCACAAGGCGGCTGAACACACATTGTGTTGGAGGAGAAAACTCCATAAACCTGATGAGTTCAAGTTGAGTTTCTAATCTCTTTGAGATTTTAGCCACTGATTAAGATTTCATACTTGACCAGTGCGCTTCCAATAAAAGTAAGAAGATCCGAAGATCAAGCTTACGGTTCAGCTCATCAACGGAGAACAAGAATCACTCTCCACTGCTGCACGAAGAACCCAACATTAAACAAAGGGGAGATATAACCATTCTTCCCTCTTTTGTAATCAAATAATTGATCTGTTATAATTTTCTTTACAATCAAATAAAGAATTTACACGATTTTAATTTTTCGAGGAAATAAAAGATGGCGACTCTGTTGGGGACCAGTTTACTCTACCAATGAGAAAGTCGTAGCGCAAGCCAACCTCAAGTTTTCAGATCAACCGTCGAATCGCTCGTTATCGAATTTGACTCTGAGAAGTTTGAACAATTTCTCTCCTCGGGCTCCATTAGCCCCAAAGTCTCAAGCGCGACTCGCTCTCAAGTCTTTTTGGAGACTTCTCAAAGAGAAGCCCATACGCTTTTTGACAAAGCAAGTGACTCAACCTCTCTTGAGGTTTTGATAATCTCCCGTGGAGCCAACATGGTTTGCGACAATGTCTCTCAAAGGACCCGCAAGGCCAGTGTCTTGGCTTACGGCCAACACAGAGGCGGAGGCCAATCTCGTCGCCAAACTCCTCCCAAGGCTCAACAAACTCAGTTTGTAGGAGGTCGCATCAACTCCTACCAGTCAAGCAGATTGTTGATTGTCGACGAAGATGTCGAGCTCGCCATCAATAAAAAGAGGCTGAAGATAGTGTTGTTGGCACCAAACGCAAAGCTCACATTCAACCCTGCATTTCTGCAACAAAAGCGATGCTCGGTTCATGAGCTGCGCGTTTCAGTGCCAAAACGCGTAGTTCGCGTCCAGTCTCAAGTTATGCCAAAATGCGAGATATGCGTCTCACTTCAAGAATGTGAGACCCACGTTCAGCCTAAGGCCACGCCAGAACACGACCTTCACGTTTCAATTCTAAAATGCGAGAGTTGCGTTCAGCAGCTAACAGTGTCAAAACACGACCTTCGTGTTTCTCTTCAAAAGCCCGAGACCCGTGTTCAACAAGAGGCTGCGCTAGAATGCGACCATCGTGTTTTACTTCAGAAATGCGAGGTTCGCGCCCAGCCCCAAGATGTCAAGTTCAAATGTGAACTGGTAAGCCCTCACCTCCATGGGTTTGAGGCTAGATCTTCAGGTACCCGTGCAACATATATGAGGGACTGCTTGGTGAGAAAGAGGAGTGCTCATCAAATCCCTCCTTAGTGCTATTTCGAGCAGCTCATCTCGGCGGTGCTATCTGATTGTCACTGCAACTTTCAAATAACCAAGTCATCAGTTTTTAGCCGAATTTTCAAAGGTTTCAAACTCAAACTCCACCAAGAGACGACGATCTCTCAAGAAGAAATCATTGTCTGACACTTAGTACCAGGGTGACTTCCAATATAGTGGGTCTAAGCAACACACCAAGTAATTCGAATGGGAAGCAACGGCTCTTAGCTCTGAGGAATCAAATGCGAAATATTCCTCGGGCTTGAAGAAATACTGATCCAGCCCGAAGAGATTTAGAGACATACCTAGATATGAACAGGAGCAATAGTCGCAATTGACTACAACAACCTGGCTAAGGGTTGAATCGACAATGAGCACTCTGCCAGAATAAAGTCTCATTCGTCAAACTCCTACGTGGAGAAGAGGCCTTCACATTTATGGCCAGCACTCTAGAAGAGATAGCTAGAAAATTTGAGAAGCAAGCTCGAGTGCAACAGGCGCAGGGCGAGATAACTTCAAGCCCAACAAAAGTCTATCAAACGATCTCAAGAAGATGATAGCTCTTTTACTTAAAAAGCTGAGGAAGAAGACGAAAAGTCCGAAGACTAAAACTTCTTCTAGCAAAAACAAGGGTAAAGAGAAGTACGATGAAAACTCTACGTTCGAACACTCTAATGGCAATGAAAACAACTTTGAATATGAAAATCCTAAGTCTTCTTCTTTTGAAGAATTAGAGAATTCAAAATAATCATGACAAGAAGATGAACGAGCTTAAGAAACGCCTGGAGGCTATCTCAAATCGAAGCAATCTTCAAGAAGTGGGGGTGGTTAGACCTTACCGGTCGGTTAGATCGGCTCCCTATCTTCCCAGGTTCAAGGCATCGAATTTGAACGCCTTCGACGACAAAGGTTCGCCGAACCAATATAATACTACCTCAATTCCCAAACATGGAATGTAATTATCAAACGATGCCATTTTACTCATTTATTCATTGGCCCCTTAAGGGGGTTGCCTTTGAAGGTTCATGAAGCTTCCTGCCGGCTCTATCAAAAAGTGGGCCGACCTCGAAAAGCTCTTTCTGGCGCGATTCTTCGAAGATGACATTGAAGTACCCGTAGCAACTCTTTTTGCCACAAAGTAAAAGAAAGGAGAGTCAATCAAAAGTTTGTGGAGGGATTTCAGAGTATGGAGTTCTGTGTCCAAGTGGCATGACACAGGTTATAATGGTAGAGAGTTACCGTCACAATCTGCAAACACACTACTACTCAAATACGAGTAATTCAAAGTCGCACCTGAAAGCAACTAGTCTTACAAGGCGAATGAATAGCAGATATAGTTGCAAGAGAAATCAGAAAGATTACAAGAGCGTGTAGCATTGAATCTACTAGGCAACGAGGTGATCTGACTCTAACGATTGTCACTTTCACAATTACCTTTGAACAGTCTAAGCCATTCCATCGGTATTTGTCATCCCTATGGCATAAACCCCCCTGGAAGTACATCATGTACTATTCCAAGTAAAGAAGTATTCTGATTAAGTTCAACAATCCACCTTTGATCAAAAAGTACTCACAGGGAATGACAATTTTCCCGTAAGTTTCCCACAGAATTTATACTTCTCTAATCCCAAGTAACATTTTAGAAGTTATCTATGAAACAACAATCCAACGCCTCCAACGGCTAAGGATAGAGAAAAAAGATGACTTTTAAGCCCAAAGAAAATCCTCGATAAACTCATCATGCTGAGGGGAATAGCATGGCTAGCCCAACTCAAACGGTAGTTGGTAAAGGCATACCAAATTCGTTGATAGCTGAGAGTTTACTAAAATCCTATGGGACCTGATCCCACTTCTCTTCCAAATCCCTTACTAATTCCTCTTTTATGGAATGGCAGGACCACAAGAAGCTGTATTCGTTTTCCCAGTGAAATGATTACAGATCGAATTTGTCTCGTTAACATTATACCCCTGACAGTAAAACTTTCATATCCACAGTGGATCAAACCCCACTTGTCGTTCTTTCCATAGAATGGTAAGCCCACTCAAAGTATATTTAAAATCAACCTCTAACAGTAAACGACCCTTGTCAAGTTAACATCACACTTCTGACAAGTCATTTCTTAATCCCTAGTGGAGTCCGTCAAGTTAACACTAAACCTCTGGCGATAAAACTTCATAGATCTCCTACAGGTCCAATATCCTATTGTCATTCTCCTCACTAGAATGATAAATTCACTTAATTGCTTAAATCGCAAATTCCAATACTGTATGTTAAACATTATACCTCTAACAGTAATCTTCATTCTTCAAGAAATCAATGTTTGTCACATTAATAGTTACCTCTGACAACTCATTCCCTAAATCCTCACCAAAATCCTCTACCAATTCCTTCCATTGAATGTAGATCCATAAAAAACTATACTCACTTTCTTAGCGAAATAAATTTCAGATCGAACCTGTCATATTAACATTACACCTCTGGCTAGTAAAACTTTAATGTATCTCAACAAATAAAATCTCAACCTGTCATTCTCCTTAATAGAATGGCAGGTGCACCAAACTTGCTCAAATTGCGACAAATTCCTGTCAAGTTAACATCATACATCTGACCAAACTTTCTCAAATCGCAAGATAAATCCCAGTCATTAACTTCACACCTCTGACCAAACTTGCTCAAATCGTAAGACTAATCTTCGTCAAGTTAACACCACCTCTGACCAACTTGCTTTGCTTAAATTGCAATTCATCTCACTCTTAAACTAACATTACACCTATGACAATGATCTCCTCAATTTTCTCAGTGAAAATGAGATCTTTCAAATGCTAGTTTAATATCACATCTCTAATATTCATTTCATTGTCAGTTAACACTACACCTATGACCATGATCTTCTCCCATTTTCCTAGCAGATTTGAGACTTTCAAATGCTAAGTTAAACATCACACCTCTATCATCATTTCATTGTCAAGTTAACATCACACCAATGACAATGATCTTCTCTCGATTTTTCTCAATGAACCGAAAAATTCTATGCTAAGTTAAACATCACACCTTAATATTCATTTGACTGTCAAGTAATACTACACCTATGATAGTGATATTCTCAGTTTTCTCAATGAAAATGAGATATTCTTGATGCTAAGTTAATATCACACCTCCAGCACACATCCTTATCAAGTTAACATCACACATATAACAATTCAATTTGCTCAAATCACAAAATCAACCCGTCATGTTAACATTATACCTCTGAAGTAAAAATCTCTTTGGATCCCTCAACAAATCCAATCCCAATTGTCATTCTCCCCAATAGAATGACAGGTCTACTTAAATTGCGTAGATTATAAATCAATCGTTGTTATGTTAATATCACACCTCTAACAGTAAACTTCCATTCCCATCAGAGTTCTAATCATATTAGTACTAAACTTCTGACAATAGACTCTGACATAATCCCCAACGGATCAAACTCCGCCTGTTATTTCTCATTCATAAAATAGCAAGTCCATATAACTTGTTCATATCACAAGTCCAGATCTCACTATCAAGTTAACATCACACCTCTGACAGAAACCTCTCAAATTCTCCTAGTGGATTTATTTCATTTGCTAAGTTAATATTGTAGGCTGTCTTAAAATCACTAAAGGACAAATCGTCAAAAGCAGAGTCCCCAGGCTCCAGAACGCAGGGCTAATCACAGCCAGCATAGCCGCACCAAGGCGCGAGGGTCGGAACCCGCGTCTCAGCCGCACCAAGGCGCGAGGTCGGAACCCGCGTCTCAGCAGCACCAAGGCCGCATGGGTCGAAACCCGCGTCTCAGTTGTAACCGTCCCCGTTTATAGGGTCAATCACGGCCCACATAACGGGAAAAGTAAAACCCCATCATGGAGTGTTTTTAGGAGGCACGTACGCTCCTAAACCTCTATAAATAGCCCCGTTGCTATAGAAAAGGGGTCGGTGAATTTAGATCAGAGAGGTGGGATTTTTGGAAGAGATAAAAAGAGAGTCTAACTCTTCAGCTGAGTTGCTGCGTACAAGTTATTTTTGCTACAATCTCTTGAGATTTTGGTCAACGGGCTGTGTTACTCCGTCTACCATCCGAAGAGAAGATCCCCAGAAGTTCTCGACGTTCACCCGTCACGGAAAACAAGATTCACTTTCACCGCCACTTGAAGACCCAGCATTAAACAAAGGGAGGATTCAAGACTCAACATCCTCCCTCCCTTGTAGTCGGAGTATAAGTTTGTTGTAATCTTTCAATTGATTCAAGGAAAATTTACACCGAATTCTTCTCTACCAAACAATAGATGGCGACTCCGCTGGGGAGTACTTTCGTTACTGACGAATAAGCTGTGGCGCAAGGTGACGTCCTCTACAAGGGAAAACGGTCGAATCGCTCGTCGTCGAATTCGACCAGGCAAAGTACGAAGAGTTCCTCTCTTCCGGCTCCAAGAGCCCGAAGGCCCGCACCTACCGCAGGGTCTCTACGGGGACTTGCCCCGAAACCCGCTCTGAGCCTCTCTCAGAGGCAGCTGCTGTGAAGGATGGTGTGGCCATCACGCCTCGCGTGACACCCGTGCTAGCGTTACCCAGGAGACCCGCGCGAGCAAGTTCCTGGTGTCCAGCCAATCCATTCTCTTTCCTTCCTCAGCACCAGGTCATCGTTGGTTTCTCTCAACCCCCACGACGCAACCGGAACGCTGAACGCCGACAGAAAAGGCGTGCGCGTCAACTGCAAGTTGGACAACTGATCGTCTGACTGAGGCAGGACGCAAGGTTCAAACCGACCCTCTGCTGCGCCACATCCGGCACGCAAAATCCGCGTTTGGCAGCCCAAACGCGAGGTTCACCAGTTGGCTTCTCTGAAGCCCCACTCCTCAGACGCCAAGGCGAAACTCACGCACCCTGTCAAGTGCAGAGGCACGCGCCCCTAGGCGTGGGACCCAGCAGCCTTGCATCTCTCAAGCGTCTCTGCCTCGACTCAATAATCAGTAACGCGATAGCCGCGTCTCTTCTCAGCAAGAGAACGCCAGACGCGCGTCCTGAAGCCACGACGCGAGAACCGCGTCTCTGAGCCCCGCGTCCCAGTTGTACAGAGCAGGGATGCCTCTCGTCTTCGCCATTACGAGGATAATCTCTTTGATCCCCCCCCACGGATCTGAGAGATTATTTGACGAGGAAGAGTGCTAATCGAATCACTTCACATGTTGCTGCGAACGGCTTATCACGATGCTCTCTGAGTGCCGTTGCGGTTCAGGTGCAAACCCAGTCTCTAGTTAGGCAGCTGACCCTGATTCCCTTCAGCTAAAAGAAATCGTTCCCACAGGAGGATGGTCTTCTCTGACACTGAATATCCCGAGCTCACTGCAAACATGGCAAGCAGGAGGAGGGAAAAATACCTGCAGTCAGCTTCGATGAGTCTGACACTGAACCGAAGGAGTGTACCGACACACTCCGCACCCGGACCGGGGTGATTCCCCAATTGACTACAATGCTCTACTCCGGGCATTGAGGTGAATGACTCGCATTCCGCTATTGCAGAGTCGCAGGCTTCAAATTCCTCCATGGAGAAAGAGGCCTACGTATAACATGACTAGCACTCCTGAGGAGACCGCCATACCGCTGGAGCAGCAAGCCAGGTCCCAAGGAACAATTCGAGATGATTCGCGCTCAGCAAGAATCTATCGACTCCTCAGTAGATGCTCGCACAGTTGCTTGAAGATAAGAGGAAGTCAACCAACAAAGCCTCCTCTAAGAAGTCTAAAGGCAAACGAAAAGAGGGAAAAGCTCATCTTCTGTGCACATAGAGGAGGAAGAGCAACCCTACTTCTGTTCGTCTAAATCCTCGTCGCAGGAAAAGGACGACCAGACCAGGAAAAGTTCATTCTAAAAGAATGACCAGTTGGAGCACGTCTTGAGGCCCTCACTAACCGAAAAGGCATCCAAGAAGCAGGAGTGTCAGACATATTCAGCCGAGTGGGACCTGGTACCGTACCCTCCCAAGTTCAAGGCTCCAACTCTCCAAGCATTTGATGGGAAAGGTTCACCGAACCAAACCTCTACTACTTCAAGTCCCAAACGGGGACTGTGGTAGATAACGATACCATCCTGGCACGTTTGTTCATCGGCACCCTAAAAGGGCTTGCCTTTGAATGGTTCATGAAGCTCCTAGAGGGCTCTATCAAGAATTGGGGCGACTTGAAAAGCTCTTTCTAACGCGCTTCTTTGAAGATGACTCGAGGTCACATGCCTACCCTTTTAGCCACCAAGCAGCAAAAGGGAGAGTCCGTTAAGTCTTTTGTAGAAAGATTTCGGAACGTAGCACTCCGATGTCCAAGCGGTATGACCCAGGTCACCCTGGTGGAAACATGCCGCCATAATCTTCAAACTTCGCTCCTTTCCCAAATAGGAGTTGCTGAAAGCCGCACCTGGAAAGCAGTTTGATCCAACAGGGCGAACAGGCTGAAGAAATTATCGCCGAGTTTTGGGCAGAAGAAACAAACCCGACCCGAAAGGTCAACAAGGCGTGCGCCAGACACATCCCTCCAAACCAAACGGAGGATAACTTGGCAGCAGAGACCAAATCCCCTGTCAAACCTCAACCGGTCAAGGGAAGTGGCTCTTCAAGCCAGCCGCGTTGCTAATAAGCAGTACTCCTTCAAGGATAACATGTCGACTCACTCTTCAATTACTCAATAAGAGCAACCGACTGAAGCTTCCTGAAGCTAGACGCCCTGAAGAGGTCGGTAAAACCGATAATCCCAGCTACTGCATGTATCACAGGATGTTGGGACACCCCACCAAGAGCTGTTACGTCTTTAAAGGACATCCTTCAGGCTCTGATTGACGCGGAGGTATTAAACTCCGTCCGAGCAGAAGAAGTGCGGCCAATATGACGTCGTTCCTCCAGTTTGGAAGGCACCTCTAACACCTTCTGGAGTGGTCCATGTCCCAAGAGGAGAGCTTAAGAGTGGTCAACACAGACCCTCACCAACAGCAAGAGAAAGGTTTGGTACCTGTCCCCACACCTCGAGGGGAAGTCATGTGGGTTCATCCTGACCTTGTTGATGGCCAGTAATGGACTACTGTGACCAACAGAAAGTCCAAAGGCAAAGCTAAAGCTTCGTCTTGTAATGTGGTATGTGCCTCTTCCCGGAAGCGGAAACTGACATTCCCTCGCTGACTGATTCAGAAGAGGAGACGATAGTTCTTGCACGAACCCAACCAGCTTGTGCGGAAACCCGTTCGGGGCAGTCATATTTGAAAAGGTATGGCGAAATGGCGGTAACCCCTCAAAAACAGCTCAGAGCCGCCAGCCCCCCCACAAAGCAACCAGTGGAGAAACAGAAAGAGCTTCGGTATTCCAGAGTTCTTTCAAAAGACTAGCGGAAGGATCCACAGCACCTTACCGCTTTGATGTCCTGGCTCAACTGGCCAACATCCCTACCTGGCTTACTCTTTATGAGCTCCTTCGGTTATCAAAGTCGACCAGAGAAGCTCTACAAGAGGCCCTCGCTAATGCTGAGGTTTTCATGACCCAGGTGCCGATTGTACCGAAGGAGGAAGATGTAGAGGATTGCCTCCATGCCTCCCAAAATGCTCCCTGCATCACCTTCACGGCGGATGATATGCAGGTTAAAGGGAACACGATAGACCCTTGTACTATACAGGGTAATTGGTTCATCCGAAGTAAGCCGTATTCAGGTGGATCCCGGGTCCGCATTAAGCATCATGCCTCGCCGAGTCATGCAACATTTGGAATTCCCACTCATCGTTTGAGCGCTACCCAGACACAATTTATGGTTAATGCTAATCAAACCCGTCCAATGGGGAAGATCAAGCTCAAATGCCAGATCGGGGATC